>WEIS01051857.1:1589-13740 GCA_013389965.1 Todus mexicanus | reverse complement strand
TAGCAATAGGACAAGGGGGAATGATTTAAAACTAGAGAAGGGAAGATTTAGATTGGACATTAGGAAGAAATTCTTTACCATGAGGGTGGCGGAACACTGGAACAGGCTGCCCAGGAAGGTGATTGAGGCTCCATCCCTGGAGACATTCAAGGTCAGGCTTGATGGGGCTCTGAGCAACCTGCTCTACTTGAGGATGTCGTTGCTCCCTGCAGGAGATTGGACTAGGCAAGCTTTAGAGGTCCCTTCCAACCCAAACCATTCTATGATTCTCCGACTCCTTCTGGGTAGTACTGCAGAAGTTCAGAAATGGTTATATATCAATAGGCAGTTACTGTACTTCTGAATGTAGACATGCAAGCTGCTATAGCTGCATATTTAATTGATGCTGCTCTGTGGGAAACAACTTTTAAGTGAAATGCTGGAGATTTATAACTAGTTACAATTTTATTTTTTCAAAACAACTTAGGGGAAAAAAAGAAAAGCAACTTTCGAAGGTCTTTTATTTAACTCTAAAAACAAATGTTGGCTTTGAAATAAAAAATATCTTGGTTTGCAGCATAAGAAGGAGTCCACATTCAAGATGTATTCATCTGTTGTTCTTTGAAACATTTACCAAAGAGCTTTCTCAGATAAAGAAAAGGCTGCAGCGATGACAGATATTGCACCGCAGCCTGCTTCGTGTTTGGTGTTCACTGAGGGATTGATAAACTTCAGAAGAACTGCTGTTGTGTAATGCAAAACAAAAACCGTGTAGTTTTAACAACTTAAAAATATAGAGTGGAGTGATACAATGAAAATGGCACCCAGAGGCTGTGGTACCCAACGTTCTCAAATAGAAATGAGAATACAAGAGCAAGCCAGCCACTGGTTAGCAGTGCATGTAGTAAAGATTGGGATATAGCTACATTTGATTCCAGTTTTCTCTTGCTACTTTTTTGAATTCCCAGGCTTGACTAAGACTTAATATTATTAGTACATTTTCTACAAGTTTCAATCACTCGTTCAAATATTGTACAGTGCCTATGTGTTGACAGATTATGCTTCATTTTATTTTAAAAAAAGAAAAGCAACAACTACAGAGCAGAGTGGTACCATAAAAAGGAGAGCAGCACCCAGAGCTTGTCAAATACTCTGCTGTGGTACTTAGAGTTCTCCAACAGAGAAGAGAACACAAAAGCAACCTTTACTAAGATGGCTAGTTTATCCTGTAACCAGTATTTTCCAATTAAAAGCTAGTGAAAAAAAAAAAGCAAAACCAAAAACCCCAACCAAATATTATTTGGGGACCAGTACAATGACTATAATATTAAAGGACTAAATGGAAACTGTAAAAACAAATCTGACCTGCTAATACCCACTATGGCATATAATATGAGAAATCAATGTGAGAACTGAAAAACTAACCACAAAGAAGTAATGGTGTCACAAGATGCATGTAACTGGAGTCATGTGAAATCTGGAGAACTTCTTAATGCATCTGGAGGTTCTCTGGGTAGAAAGGCACTCCTGCCATGCAACTTTGTTTACCACGAGTTATGGGTCTGCACTGTCTGTGGAGCTTGTATGATTTATGGGAAGAGGGGCTTCCAGAGGAGGAATTCAAAAGAAGCCATTAGGAGCCTAGGGAAGGCTTGCCCTTGCTCTCTGTGGAACCCTCAGGAGATGACTGGATCTCCTTGCTACATATGAACACTTAGAGGCTTGTCAGTGGGGACCTGACTTCCATTCTGCTTTCCTGTGTGCCACTGGGAGTAGTGGTGTGTTGAGATTGCCACCCTGACTCGGTGTGAGACTTGCCTCGAGGCAAAACTTCAAGCTTACAAGCACAGCTTCTCCTCTGGGAATAGTCAACAAAACTGGCTGTTGTAAGGGGATAATATCCATAATTTGTGGGGTGTGGTAGCCCACAAAGCACCATTTATGTAACTGCTGTGATGTGTCTCTCTCCCACAATCACACTCAGGCTTTCTAACTACTTCTTGCCTACGCTTGTGTGTAATGTCCCTTCTAGATGTCTCCTCATTTGAGTGCAGCAGCACTGCCTACTGTTGACTGAAGTGCTGCTGGTGATGAAGTCCTGCAACGCACAAATGTAGAATAACATAAATGCATGGGTACGCTCAAAGTAACTTCATACTGTATGAGAAATTATATTGACCTTCCTATAAATCATGGTTAATTAGTTCTGTGTTCCCACTTGCCTGTTTTTCCCAGCTGACTCTGGTATGTGGTAATTGGGCTAAGTGGGTGTGGGGCTCTGAGCAGTCATGTGTGAGTGCAAAGAATGGTTGCTTTGTAGAAAATACTGTAGATGTTTGGCTGGATTTGTAGCTCATGGTTGTCTGGGGTTTTAGCAAAGTGTCCCGGTCCTCCTGGGAGGTTGGCTTCATAATCTCTAAATATCAAGAGTTTTCCTTCATTAGTGGAAGTAGTTTTCTAGACAGGACTTAAGGACTTTTCCATTTTTTAGTGAAGATACTGCATGCTCTGCACTGTGCCCTGCATCGTGGTATAAGGTTACAGCTCACCCCATTATTTCCAGCTGTGTAACTGATTTTGTGCACTATTATTGCTTATATTGAATTTTTTATAGTTACAAAGTGAATTTAGGCAATTGTTCCAACACTTTGACTGATTTGTGTCAAACTCATATAGTCCCCTCTGGTCATAGAATTAACTACAGAATTCTGTGTAGAATTCTGATTTTCCAGGTTCTTACAGAAAGATTGACATTTTCTGCATATTTTTATTTAATCAGTTTATTAACTGGGTTTATTAAATTGTTTTTCCATTTCTGTTCCAGTTAACAAAGAAAATGGTGTTTTCTAAAGTAAAGGGGCTAATTTCTTTTTGCCTCAGCCATTTAGCTGTGAGGAATGAAAGAAATACAAATTTGAAAGGTTTTCTGTAAGAAAAAAAGAACAGTGGAATGTAGCAGCATGACAGCGATGCTAATTACAGATGGCGTAGAGAAAGGGATCATGTCAGTTTAGTCTGAATCACATGAATTTGAATTTTTCATTTATGTAGAATAGTGCAGGAGTGGAAGAAGTATCCTGCAAGAATATTTCTTTCAGTCTGCTGCTTGGAGACAAAGATGAAGCTCTTCAGAAGTGCTTGGGTCAGGGCTTCGTCTCCCTGAGATCCCGCATTATTGCTCTGTGGGTTTTATGAGCGATTAGCAGAATAGTGTGTTACAAAGAACTGCCTTCCACTGTCTTCTTTCCGTCAGCACTTCCGTGCAGTTATATATATATATATACATACATACATGGATAATGGGCATGTACAACACACAGGGCCTGCCAGAGTTCCTACAGAAACAAAATCATGCTCCATTGTGAACGCAAGGTTTTAATACTCTAATTGCGCAGAATACAAAAAATAACACCATGCCATACATTACTGTCAGTGTAAGACTCAAATATCCATGGCTGTATAAGATTAAAATATTGCTAGTATAGTATTTCTACTGGGGTAATATTATGGATTTAATTCTGTCATTATTAAGATAACATTAGATGTCTTAAGCATCTGTAATTAACTTTGAGGCTTATTTGAGGTTTTTTAGACGAGATTTCTTTGGGTTTTATTATATTCTGCCTGTATATAATTTGTGAGGGACATAGATTATTCTGAGACTCCAGAGGTTCTATGATCAATGCAGGTAGAGCTGGATGGAGCCTCAGGGGGTCAGGCAGTTCAGCCCCTCACCCCAGCAGGAGCAATTATACCTAAACCATGCCTGACAGTTAATTAGCTAGCCTGGTGTTAAAACCCTCCTGGGATGGAGATTCCACTCTCCCTTGGCAGCTGGTGTCAGTGCTGAACTATCTTGATAGCTGGAAAGATCTCCCCAAAGTCCAAACTACACTTTCCTGGCTGCAGTTTAACCCTTCTTGACCTGTGCTGTGAAGGAATCTTTTGTCCATCTTCCATGATAGCAACCTTTTGCAGAATTAAAAACATATCATGGATGGTTTAAAATAGAAAAATCCCAGAATCTTCAGTCTTTTCTTCTGGTGCACACTTTATAGCCCGCTGATCCTTCTCGTTGTTCTCCTCCTGGTGCTCTCTGAATGACCCGAGTTACTGGACTACTGTGAAGCCTTGGAGAAGCCCCAGCGGTCCTCAGCTTGGTGCTGTGAGCGAGTTGAGCAGTGCCATGGGCCAGTGGGAGTCCCCACAGGTGCGCTGGGCTGGGGCAGGGACCAGCACTGCTGGATGCCCAGGTCTGAAGGCTATGCCTGTTCGGGGATACGACAAGGTGGTCATGCAGCACGCAGCCATCCTGTGCCAAGCCGTCACACAGCGCAGGTTCCACAGGCTCCTGCACCCTGTCTCCCTTTGCAGAGTTGACAGGCCCTCTTACTGATACTTACAATACTTGGAAGTTTACAGACGAAATATACTTTGAGAGGTGGTGTAATTTTTCTCTTACAAAACCATAGGTCTGTCATTTACATCACTTCATGTGACAAGTACAAATCAATTCACATACTGTATATTTTTAAAATGTTCCTGGTTTATTATTTTATGTAGTTAGGGCATATTTTAAAAGCATTGATTAGGACAAAATGTTGGCAGTTAGAAAGTGCCAGTCCCAGTCTTTGTTTCAGTAATAGGTCAAGATGATTTAAGTAGGACCTTGGTGTGGTGTGGCTGCTTTGTTTGCTAGCACTGTTGGTGCTTGCAACTTTTCCTCTTGAGCTCTATGTTGAGGCTTAAACGCCTTTCTTTCTCAGTTTGCAGAGCTGAGATTTTCTAGTGGTGTGCTGCGAGCCCATGGAGGTCGGTGGCAATGAGTTTCAGTGGTGCTTTTGAGCCCCAGCTATTGCTACTTCAGTAAATCGGCTTTGACCGATCTGTTTCATTTGGAATCACACAATCCTTCCTGCGCACAGCAGGAATAGAAGCAAATAGGTAGCTTGGCAACCCTTTTCTGGTGTTCGTAGCAATTTCTTAAGATTAAAAAGTAGATTAAAACCATCTCAGAGACCCAAGGGAGGACTACCTTCATTGCGGGATTTATTTACAATCCATATTTTTCCAGCTTTGCTAACTGTTACACTAAAAGGAGGAGAATTCCGAGTGTGACCATTCGAGCCCAGATTTCTGATCAGTTATCAAACGCTTGCTGTAAGAACAGCTACAAGCTGCTTGTCTCAGCAAGCAGACCACAGGAAGGCAGGATTTTGATGAAAGACGGAGGCTGCTCACGGCTGTGGTGTTGGCATTTTCCAAGAGTGATGCAGTTTCTCAAATAGGTCAGTCAGCATCTGAAGAGCCAGTGTCCACTGATGTTCCTCTCAACTTCACCAAAGCCTGTGTTGGCAGTTGATTTCTTTGTTGTTTATACAATATACTCTTCTAGTGAAATGAAGAAAGGGTAGGCGGGGAGGAAAGGGAAGATAAGAACAAAGAGGCCTGTTCCTTGGTGAAATAATAGGGTTAACCATCATCTCACTGCACATGTAATTTAAATAGTACAAAAGACAAGTTTTATATTTTTAATTTTAAATAGATCACAGATTTTCCTGCTTTTATTCATGCATCTGACACATAATAATAACAAATACATGAATAATCCCTATTTTAACCTCCGAGTTCCCAGTCTGTCCTTGCATATCTACATTTTTCAACACCTCAGCATAATTAAGCACCCCAACTGCATAATCTGTTGTGTTGGTTAAGTGTGAAAGGACATATGGTACATTTCTCCAGGAACCGAGCTCTCCATTGCTTTTATTGTTCTGTGTCACAATCTTAATGCCTTTTTAATGGAGTTTTCAGAGGGTGAACACCATCAGCCCATAGTCTGAGATGCTCAGCATAGAGTGAGATGTATACGCTTTATGGAAGCAGGGTAGAAAATTAAAGAAGGAGATCATTAAAGTATGGGAGGAAGTTTGTTGATGAAATGATGATGCTTTCTATTCTCAGGCATGACTTCTGCCACTTTAGCAGTGATTTAGACTGAAATTACTTTTCATGATGTTCATAGCAGCCGGGTGGCCTGAAGTAAGGACTTGGAACAAAGTCATTCCAGAAAAAACCCCAGTGAAATAGTTTATAAATAACTGAAATAGTTGCATAGCTCATGAATCATTTGGATGATCCCTGTCATTTCACTGCGTATTTTCTCACTTGGTTTTCATTGAGAGGAAAATCAATCCTCACTTCTATGGACTCATGATCTAGAATATTTCACAGAAAGGCCTAATGGAACAAATCTGTTTTTAAATGAAATAATACATCTGGTTTATTTAGCTCCCTGTCCAGCAAGTCACTTAAGCTCTTAACTTCTGTTTGACAACTCGTGTACTTAAAGTTCTGCTTAAACTACTGTGGACTGCTGGAGTGCTACCGTACTTGGTTGAACAGATCTTCAATACATAATCAATTCCTTTGTTTTGCCTTTTTCCTTACTTTTCTTTCTTTCGTTTCTTGTACAACAGGTCTTTACCCCATTTTCTTTATTTATTTTTTTTCCAAGCATCATGCCTCAGCCCCTATGTTTGTAATGGGGTCTAACAACACTAAAACTGCTTTACATTGCTCATACATTAGATAGAGGCATGTGGAAGATGAATTCACAGCAATAGGTAAGGGTCAAAATTTCCGGGCACAGCTGTGTGAAAGAAAAGGGGATGATGGTATGAAATGAGCATGAGGTGAGAGAGCAAAAGGGGTTGTTTTTAATGACTCCCCATGATACTTTCAGATGACACTTCAGGAAATTTCACTGCACAAGCCTGTCTTATTAGTTGAGAAGCATGGGTTAATTCATCAATGTGTACATGCATATGTACAGACATGTCCATAATTGTAATACAAACCTTGACTGCAGAATATAGGAAAACACCAGCCCTGTTGCCTGGGCTTGGTGAGCCCGACACACTATTCGCTTCCTTGGGCAGCTGTTGGTAACTAGTAGTTGCTACACTCTGAATTGAAAATTGACCATCTCTCAAGTGGCATCAACTTAATTTCAAGTGATTGCTGCGATGAGGCAGAGCTAGAGAGATTAAGACCATAATTAGTTAAAATTTGGATTAGAAAATGAACCAACCCAAAAAA
Organism: Todus mexicanus; assembly: GCA_013389965.1. Lineage (NCBI taxonomy): Eukaryota > Metazoa > Chordata > Aves > Coraciiformes > Todidae > Todus > Todus mexicanus. The sequence continues at coordinate 6,660 of WEIS01051857.1, read as the reverse complement.
GTTACGCAGGCCTTCATTGACAGGCTGTACTCAGTTAACATTTATCGGTTACATAGACATAACAGGTTTAATGGATACCAGAATAATTTCATGTGTACTGGATGCCAGTTCTTAAATATAGATTAGGACGTGATCTACCCAAGATCTATATTTAAAGACACTCTTCTTTTACTAGTGAAGAGATGGAAATTCACTGCCTTGGCGCCTCCCATCTACCCCCAAAAGGAGCGCTAATAGAAAGGGGACAAGTGAGGCAGTGCCGCGGCAGAGAGGTAACCAAATACTCTGCATGTTCGCTGATAACAGGATAGCAAATGTTGGGTTGGAGCTTGGCGTTAGGGAAACTCGAACGATATTGAGGAGAGTGACCTGTAGGAGCAGGCTGGCTGAAGAAGGCAGAGAGGATGGAGTACACCTTCAGGCAGGGAGCTAGGCAAGGTGACATATTAAGATCTTCTTTCTGACCTCGAGTGGCAATTTTGTCACTGAATTCTTTAGGTTGTAACTGCTGTAGGACCAATGCAGAGAACATGCAAGTATGTGCATGTGTGTGAATGTAAACACAGATGGAAAAGGTTGAGTTTTAGAAATGAAATTACATGGATTTGTTTCATTAAGTTCATGGACACAACAGTTCTACATTTCTACTGTTTCCTTGTCTTTGTTGTTACTTCAGATAGAGGGGTCTACCCTTCTCCCCCAGAAGACTCCCCTCTGAAGAATGAAAAGCTTCTACCATGACTTAAATATCACCTTCAGCTTTAGAAATGCTAATGCATGAACATTTTGTGACTAGTTGAGTATGTCCATGACTGAAACGTGTCATGAACTGCTTGTTTACCAATCTTGAACCCAGTATTTGTTCTTTCTCCTTATATCCTCTATGAATAAATAAATAAATTGTAGATTCTAAGTGCAGGTTCTGAAAAAAGGTGAGTAATGTGGAAGGCCCTGCAGAAGTTTTTCAGAGACATCCTGAAAGTGTGGTGTCAGGTGTCAGTGCATACACATCTTCTGTGTTTCCTCTGCTATCCATCTCGGCTTCTGTACCTTTTGAACAAGTACGTAGACATGCCTTTCCTGTGACCTTGCTTCTGCTTTTCTGCAAGGAAAAAGAAAATATGGAAGTGATTTCAGAAAGAAGTTGTCTCTGTGCAAGGTATATTTGTCAATACCTCCTACATCTCTGAAAAGGCTATGAGACCAGTTCCTAAACTAGACAAGCCTCCAGTTTGTTTGCTGTAATTGCTTGTTCAGTCTCACCTAACCTAATTATCATCTAACAGCTGGCCTTGGCAAGTGCTCTGGGCTGGCTTTATAATCAATAGAAAAGAATAGGCACCTCCAGAGGATGGCTTATATCATCCTAAGGCAATTATCTAAAATTGGTGGGCTGAATCACCTCTGGTGGTATTTATCTCTTTCCATCAATTACAGCAAGACTCCGGATGACTGGCTTAAACTGGGTGATTAAAGATATGGATCCTGCTCTAAGGTAATGTTACAAGAGGTCTGCTTCCTGTGGTGTCTAATTTTTCAGCAGTGTGGAAAATCACCTTTACTGTAGCTCAACAAGAGGTTGCAATGGCCTCTTGTGTAAGCCTCTTCCAGATGCAGCCCTCCACTCCAGCTCTGGGTGCTGCCAGTTTCCACTCAATCCTTGCAGCTAGCTGTGACTTGGCACCTGCTGGAGACCTGCAAACCATGCCCTGTGTCACTGCAGCCACTCCCCAGACACTCACGGGCAAAGGAGGATGCGGTGCTCCAGCTTCAACTCTAAGATACTGAGGTAGAGAGAGAAAATAAGCAATGCCACCAAGCTCTGCAGTGGCATCTGCTTCCCATTTGTTAGGTCCAAATGCTAGAATAGTTGTTTCTTTCGCACAACAATAAGTTATGGTGTAACTTCACATCTTCACGTAGCCACTTCTCTGTTTGTTGCTTCTGGTGACCTGATTCACTTCTCTCTTCCTCCTCCTGGACTTGCTCTCTCTTACTTTCTCATGGGTTGTGTTTACAAGCTACTAGTGTCCCTTAGTCCAGCAGAACATTAATTGTTTTCAGTGACCTACTGTAAATGTAGTGACCTTGCCAAAGATAAACAACTGTGTTTCTGCTAGGCTGTGTTTCAAAGGTTTACTCAGATAATTTGTTTTCAACTCATATGAGGAATAGAATACTCTCAAATGAGTTTTTCATGATCCTGGGTTTTCTTGCAGATTTTAAAAACTGGTCATGCACAGAAAAGTCAGCCAAAAGAAGTTAGACAGTCCCTGTGGTAGATTTCTATCATCAAATACTGCCATGTACCACAGTAATCCATTCTTACCGGCATGTCTTGATGCTTTTGCCTTTACCTGGACTCAAATCATAAAATCAGATTTTAAATGTGCTTTGTTTCCATGTGAATTACATTATAAATCAGTTTTGGTTTGTTCCTGATGTTATCCTGCTGAAAAACACAGAGAAAACACTCAATAAATGAAATTACATCTATCTGGTTCCAAAAATCTGAGTAATACTAAAGGTCTTCAGCTGGAATATATCTATTTCTGCTAGAAAGTTTTTTCAGACTTTCTTCCCCCAATAAATTCTGACTGTTATTTTAGCACAGATAAGATAATACGCTCAAAATACGATTGCAAGAAAATCCATAAGGCTGGTATGACAAACCCTGTGTACTTCAAGAAATTATTTTTTACAGCAAGACCAGTGTAGCGTTATGTCATCCAAATGGCAAGAGGAAGGAATTGTGTTTCATGAAGTGAAAATCTACCATCAGCAAGCTCATATATTTCTTAGAGGCATTGCTGGGCTTTGTAAATTTGGACTTGGGGGATCATAAACCCCCAATCTGTGAACAGTGAATTTCCTACTGAGCAACGCAGCATTGAAATTCTGAATATTTTCAGCAGTATGTGTAATAATATATCAGTTTGTAATGTTTAAGTGTCTTGGTAAGGAATAAGAGGAGGAGGATTAGCTACTAAACTTGTCAGAGATATATTCCAAGTAAATACCGGGAGGGGGAAGATTGAATCTGGTATTTTTCCATAGCAAGTCCACAGTGACTTCTATCGGATTTACAACTTTCTTTCCTAATAGGGAAGCAAACCTGTTAATCTTATGAGGGGAGGATATTAGTTAACTTGCACACAGAAGCATTTTCCTAGGAGCTAGCCCTTTGGGTCCATGTTCAGTGACATGCTTCACTGTTCTGTTTCTTCTGCAGTAAATGTGTGTTTGCAACTCAATTTATATTTATTTCATATGTCTCATCATACCTATGTGCGTATTAAGACTGTAGTAAGTTGAGAATTCTTCCACAATAGAGGCTAAAATTGCCTTCTAATAGCATTTTCTTTAATGTCTTGGTTGTTTGTAACGATACTGGGTTTTTTTCAAGGAGAAAAAAAAAGTTTCTTTCTGTAAGTTGTCTAAATTTGTCAAAAATCCTACTCTTACAATCTTAATTTTCTTACATAATTTTGTCTCAGGAAGGAAAAAATTCAATGCGCGTATAATTTCTTCAAATGTCACCTACCTAAATCCCCTTGAGAATTGATACTGTTGCTCTTGGAGGCTAAATGTGAAAGTAACAAGCAAAAGTGTGTAATACTTGTTTGCATATTTCACATTTCAACAGAAATAACATTTCTTTTGAGAATAAGCTAATTTCAGCTGGAATCAAGGATCTGTGTTGTTTTGTTTTTCAGTTACTAACTTTCGGAGCAAAATGAGGCTGTACTAAGGATGAATAATTTAGCCATGTAGCCATTCTCACTTGGAGATTATAATAGCAAAAGGAGTTTTTGTTACAATCCTGTTAAATCTTCTGTATAACTAGACTACAGAGCTCAAGCAGAATAATAATTGATGGCAGGCAAACTTCATTACCTGCTGAGTATGTTTTCTGAGAAACTCCGTGTGGTCAGAGATGGCAAATTGTGCCTGGCTTCCTCTTGATTAATATTCTGTATCTTTTGGCAGTCAATGTCAATCATGGAATATGAGGATCACTTAATTTATAAAATTGTGAATAAAAATTATTGAGAATCTGGAATTCTGAGGAGCATTGATAGGAGGTTTAGCTGTAAAAATATGTGAATGTATGTAGAAAAACAAGAGGAGATAAGAAGAACATGAGATATTGTTCAAGGAATTTTGCTTGCCACTTACTGACAAAGCATGTAATGAACCTAAAGGTATTACCCTTCTCAAGCTCCTGTTCCATCCGTTACTCACTTGGACCACAAATCTTTGGTTGTGGTTATTCTGAGTAGTGTACCTTCTGTTTTGCTAATGTTTTGAATAGTATATTATGATTGTTAGCCTGAAGTAGGGATTTTTCCTCCCTGCTGATTATTTATGGACTCCTTGGACTGAAAGCCTCCTGTGAAGTTCATTGTGATTTCAATAGGTTTGGTATTAAAATCTCCTGTGTTTTGAGTGTTCATGTTTAAAATTCAAATTCGCAGAGCAAGTAAACCACAAGCAACAGTAAGATGTGTTATGAAACTATAAAGAAAATACTGATTTCAAACACATTAATGTTTGCGTAAGTACGGAAAGACTCCATCATGGCTCTGATTAGTTCTAGAAAAAAATACATGTTGTGCCAATTCCTGCCAATACAATAACTATTCTCTCTCAGGATAGGTTTTCTTACTGGCTATTTTGCTAGATTGAGGAACTGGAAAGTCATTGGGTAAGACAGATTCAATCTATATGTTTTTTATAAGTGTGCTTTAAAAATAAAGTCTTTGCGTAAAGGAAGAAAAATGCCAAACCACTTCTTAGTCTGCTGTCTTCAACTGTGGCTGTTTAAAGGCAAACTAGGTGCTTTGAATATATTATTTATTATTATTATTATTATTAAGATTACAGACAGACCAGCATCTGGACTGGAAGCTGGATTTGCTAAGAGTTCTTTACAAACCCTGATTTATACATACACCTCATTTCTGAGAAAGCTGCTGAAATAGCTTTTCCAGGATGCAGTAGAAGTGCTACGCTGACAGAAAATCACCAATCTCACATGGACAATGGACAGAGAGAAGCTTGGGGGGTG
>WEIS01051851.1:0-11397 GCA_013389965.1 Todus mexicanus | reverse complement strand
AAAAAAAAATAACATCCCAAAGTAGGAGTGGGGTTTTTCACAAAAACTATCAGTCCTTCCCATGTGCAAAGCTGAATATTTGGTCTCAGTTCTAGAGAACAAACATTTTCTTCTTTAGATGTTTTATATTTCTCCTTTTGGGAGGGTGTCTCTGAGTTCTTCCACAGTGGAGTGGAGAAATGCAGCCTGACCATTCATCTTTGCCATCCTGCTTGAACTTGAAAGTATTAATCTAATGGGTTCCCACAGCAAACCAGCAGATACACCGGTACGAATGGAGCTGCTGAAGAGCATACAGCAGGCTGCGGAAGACGCTGGGCTGTTGAGCTAAGCGAGCCAGCTTATGATTAGACTAAAACTGTGCTTTCTTAGAGGTGCTGAACGTCTCCGCGATGTATCCAAGCAATATATTGTGCAAACATCTGTGGTTCCAGAGGTGCGAGGGATGACGTGGCCGGCCGATCAAACACGACGAGGCTCATCGCTCAGCGGCCGGAGCCGCGCGGGCACGCAGTGGAGACGCAGCTTTCGGCTCGCTCTGGCAGCTGATCTATTGATTTTGAACCGCTCGGATTCCCCCTGTGCCTGGCTGGGGATGCAGAAGAGATGAAGCAACTGGGAAATCAGCAAAGCAGCAAGCTGAGCAGTACAAATTGGTAAAAATTATTTAATACTGGGAAGCTGATCTAGTCACCCCCTGGTAATACTGACAATTAAGTGCATGGAATTAATGTTAATTATCAACAACGAATTGTTTGCAAGTGTAATAGCGAATATAAGAAGAAACATGGCACATTCACGATGCAAAAATGTTGGCTGTCTCTGAAAATTTCCTCTGAAATCTGCTTTGGTTCCATTAAGAAGTACATTCATAAATGTATTTTCTTAGTATTTGAGTTGCAAATCAGCCAGGACAGATTAGAAAGTGTCACGAAGCAAATGTGTACACTGAAGCTCTGTCTGATCCTACAAGTTATATTCATTAAAAAAAAAAAAAGAAATACATCAGAAAAAAACCCCACAGAGAAGCTCAGCAAGAGCAGTCGTCTTGGAAAAAGAGGAAACCAGCAGCACTTGCAAATACTTGAACCAGAGGAGGACACACTGGACCATCACTCCAAGTCCATGCTGGTACCTATCAACAGATTGCAGGGACTTTCTTCTCATGTTGGGGGAAAAATATAAAGCCAAAAGGAAATGGAAATTTATTCTATAAGCAAAGATATCTTAATCTCTGATATTAAACTAATAATTGTAATCTATTTCTGGATTAGGAGGGCACTTGGCTCTGCATCTGCAAGGAAGATTTGCCAGGGGAAAAAAGGTGTTGGAAAAAGAAAGGCACAAGCTGAGGTGTGAGAGGCCACTGGGCTTGCTCAACCCAGGAGAGGATGAGCTGGTGGCAAACCCTGGTTTCACCTGCCTGGCATCTGCTGGGGAGGATCTGCTTGGCCATTAAACTCAGCTGCACTCTAGAGATCATAGAATCATCAAGATTGTAAGCGACCTTCAAGATCATCAAGTCCTACTGTCTACTAAACATTGTCATGACCACTAAACCATGGCCTGAAGCACCACATCTACACGTTTTTTGAACACCTCTAGGGATGGTAACTCCACCACCTCCCTGGGCGGCCTGTTCCAAGGCCTCACCACTCTCTCAGTAAAGAAGTTTTTCCTAATATCCAACCTAAACCTCCCCTGGTGCAACTTAAGCCCATTACTTCTCATCCTATCGCTGTTTACCTGTGAGAAGAGACCAACACCCACCTCGCTACATCCTCCTTTCATGTAGCTGTAAAGAGCAATAAGGGCTCCCCTCAGCCTCCTTTTCTCCAGACTAAACAATCCCAGGTCCCTCAGGTGCTCCTCATAAGACGTAAGATGCAGGAGAGACCTTGATTATACAACCACTAACAAGGGCAGCAGATGATATAGTGCATCACCGTGAGATTTGATCAAAAATAAACCTTTAGGGAAATATTTCCCTCTAGGACTACCTCCCTCCACCCCCAGAAGTTTTCAAAATACTCCCACCTGACATATGGTGCAAGCGTAGTCAAGTCCAAAGGCACCATAACTGTTCCTCACCAATCTTGTTGGGCTTTTATTTAAAACTTGTTTATAAGACCAAAAAATAAATTTTCCCTACTTGAGATCATTTTCCAGTGCTCACTTACCCAAAGCAAGTGTTTGGTAGGGGAGTTGTAGCTAACGTGGGTGGGTTTCCCAAGGCTGTGTTCTTGGAGAGACAGATCCAGGCCAAGGGGGTAGGAGACAGCTGTGGTAGGGATAGTACTGGAACCAAGGATCCAAGCAGTTAGTCTTCCTGGTTGGACAGAGTTTCAAATCTACTTGCAAAATGTGAAGAACAAGGAAAATTGGTGGGAGCACCAGTTCTCCCATGGGGTTTACCACCAGCTGGAGTAGGAGCACTGGCACAGTGAGTCCCTGGGCATGGGCAGCCTTTAGAAGTTCTGGAATAAACCAGCTCATGACTCTAAACCAAAACCAGCCCTGGGTTCAAAGCAGCTGTTTAGAAACGTCAGACAGTTAATGCTCAGTCCCCAATTCCAGAATCTGCACTTAGAGGGAGGAAAAATTATACTGCAAACATTAATTTAGCTGATTTCCTACCATACATCAATGCTTCTTTCACCACAGAACTCCCATGTAGCATGTCCAAGGATGCCGTGACCTCAGACCAGCTCTGGTGGGTGTTGCGGGAGATGTTCGGGCACCACAGCTGGTGCAGAGCTCAGGAATAGCTGGAGAAGGGGAGCAAAAAATGATCACATATCACAAAAATTGAGTTTTAAAGGCATTGGTCTGCTAATGCAAGTCTCTGTACAACCACATGGTCACTTTCTTGAAGGACCTTCACACTGACCAAAGTGCTGATGAGGTTCGGAAACCCGCACTAGCGTGCACAGTATTAATCATTGTTTAGAGACATGAATAAAATGATGGATCAGTTCTGCTGCTGGAGGGGCATAAATATCATTTACAAAGACAATCCTGGCTAGTTCTTTGCAATTCTTTTTTAAGAGAAGCATGAATCTCAGTTAAACCCAGATTTACGCTCACCCTCACCTGACCCAGAGCCAGGATCTTTGCTCCCAAATTATTTAGGAAGTGGAGAAATCTCTCCTGCACAGGGCATTTCTGCTTGAAATGTGCAAGAAGCAGCGGAAAGAGCACAATCTTTGGGGGTTAAACCTTTCAGCATCCTCAGAGCACATCACGGGCTTAACTGAGCCGTGAAGTTACATCTGATAGGAGATGCGCTCTGGAGGAAGCTCCCACACCCCAAACCAAGCAGCTGTTCACAAGGGGGGAAAAGAAATTCTTGTAACTCAAGGAAATTAAAATGGCATAAAGAGTGAAAACACCTCTTTAGCTTTATAACATTGGTTTATTCTCATCTAAGCAGCTGCTGTTACGAGCTGATCTGGGGCACTTCTGCCCTTCCTCCAATTTGTCACAAAACCAAGACGTTCAATGTTATTTATTCAACAACAACAACAAAATATTTAGTGTTTGTTCCTGCAAATCTCTCCTCTGCTGTTGCTTAAGAAAAGCAGCCACCCCAACTGAATTGTATAGAACTCATACAATACATAGAGTAAAGAAATAGACGGAAATTACTCACCCAGCTTCTTCCCAAAGGCCTTTGCATTTATTTTATTTTTATTTTTATTTTTTTTGTATAAAATAATCTGTTGCTGAAATGTGTTTGTAGGTGCAACACACAATTATTTTAAAAGCACTCAGGAAAATGGCTTAGAAGTTGACAGCAGGAACAGAATGAAAATGTCATTTCCAGTTTGAATGGGAAGAGAAATGGAGATGGTGATACTGTCATACTGGGATTTCAGCAGGAGGACTGGAGCAATCAGCACTTCCAGTGGGGAAAACACCCACTAACACCTTTACTATGAGTAGTAATGAGAGCCCTGAACATCCCCCAGAGCCAGAAGCCGAACACTGGGAAAAATTCCCACAAATTGCTGCAGGAAACAATTTCCATCATCTCCATCCCAGTGCCCACCAACATTTTCTCACAGATGGCTGGGGTCCCCAGCATCACATCCCTCTATGTGTTAAAGGCACCTGGGGTTCTGCAAGAGCTTAAGGGATTTGTTTGGGGATTGTTTCGGTTTAGATAGTTGTTGGTTGGGGTTTTCTGGTTGTTTTTACAGGAATTTCTGTTCCTCCTCCTTGCCCTGTCTTGCAGCACCACAAGAGATCCCGCTTGGTTCTGTTGTAATTAGAAACAATTTCTAGGTTAAGCTGGTCAAAACGTTCATAGGAAAAAGCTTAAATTTCGTCAGGGAAAATAGGGATACCAAACTCTTCAGGATACGGCTTCCCTCCAAATGGACGTATGTCCCACCTCGCACTGGATCAGCTTCAGAAACCATAGGATCATAGAATCGTTAAGGTTGGAAAGGACCTCTGAGATCATCAAGCCCAACCTTCCAACCAGAAATGAGCGTGTACATTAAAAGCAGCTGCAACCCTTGGACATTTACAGGGTATTAAGGGCAAACGAGTTTGAATAATACAGCTCCTTTGAGGTTAACATTATTTGTTAAATGAATTAGCTGAATTTCCAAGCCCACGCCTTCTGCAGCTCAGGGATGGGGGAGGAAGAAAACCTTCAGCTGGTGTGAGCTGATGGAGCCAGAATGTAAAGAAACTGGGACCATTTATGCTCCGTAAAGCTCTGCTCTGGAGGAGCGCTCAGGACCGTATGAATCCCTGCTTCTCTTTCAGGAGAAGGGCTGTCTGAACGTCACTCACAGTGCCCTTTATTTTTATCCATTAGACAAACAAAATGAATGATCACATTTATGCCATGGACAGAAAGCAGACCCCACAGGCTATGTGTTGTGAAAAGAACTCTTTCTACCGGGTGAGAGAATGCTTGAAAAGGTGAATGAAAAGATTTCAGTAAAGAGGAAAATGTCCCTGTAGGAACCTTTCCTAATTCTGAGCTCTTCAGTAACGTCAGCCTCGCTAATCCATACCTAGCTGTGAGTTCAAATGAGAAATTCATTAACTTTGTGTCCTTTAATTTATTAGGTGTAGCAACACTCCTCGTCAGGGGAAGGGCTGAAAGGAGGGGACAATCAGGGCGCCTTTATTCTGCCTGCAAATCTATGGGCTCACAAAGGGAGAGGAGCAGTTTGGGAGAAATTACACTCGCCTAATTAGAGGAGCCGCTGGTTGCTCGCGCGGGCACGACCAAAGGAAAAATGTGAAATCTGCTATCAAAGACCTGAAATGGCCACGGCTAAAACCGTGCCAGGACCAGACAACAGCGGAGGCACCTCGGTGACCATTTCGTCCCACAGTGGTACATAAAAAGGGAACACGTGACGAATAGGAATAGCAAAGTCTTTCATATCGTGAATTAAAACTGAAATCTGGACTGCCTGTGCCGCAGCAGGAGGAGATGTTGCTTTATATCCGCTGCTAGATACCTCTATATACCTATGCTACCTCACGTCGCAGGGCTTTTCCCAGCAAACTGCTGAGGAAAGCTGCGTTTGGGTGCAGGAAATAATNGAGGTAAGACTGGTGACTGTTTAGGCTGACAAGGAAGGCTGAGTCAAGTAACAGGGGAACAGAAAAAAAATGTAAAGAACCCCCCCAAACTCCCAACCTTTTTGAGGATGCTGCAGCCGTCATATATGATTTCAATTAGGGCAAGGCAAACTGCCTTGATAGCCATAGGGATGTACTCTTCGAAGCAGTAAATTATTGATACTAAAATTAATTGTACTTTGGAATAGCAGAAAAGTCTGAGCAGCTGTAAAGAACGTTCATGACGAAACCTGAGTTTAGTGGAGATTAATCTGGGGTTTAATTTCTTTGCAGATATTAAAATGCAGTTTAACTGAGCCAAACATTCATAAATGCCCGAATCTTGCTTATAAAGGGATACAGATGCCCTGGCTGTTGGCTCTCCACCTCTCCAAACCAATGCCCCGTTTACCCAAACACATCCCTCTGTCACTAGCGGTACCTTCTTGAGCCTGTCTGGCCAAACATCTCCTTCCTTCTGGTCCAAGTCTTCCCACTCCAGGGATCTCATAGACAAACAGCTGGAGGAGAAAGTCACACATCTGAGGATTTGCTGCTGTGCTTACCGAAAAAATAAATCCGCAAATATTCTCTGTCACCGATATTTCTAAAGCCTCTGCCACATGGGTGTTGGGATAACAATTGCTCATGGTTTCATGGGGGATGGATACGACGAGGATGGAGTCGGGGGGGTGCACAGTCACTTACTTGCCACTAGCCACGTGCCACGCTGGAAGTCAAATGGAAATGTTGGTTTTGCAGCCATAAAATGCGTCCCCGTGGAGTGGTGGAAAACTGTCACTGAGAACAACTAGAGCCGAGGCCAAAAAACTGATAACCATTACCTATATGTAAATGGCCACCAGTGCTTACACACAACATCTCTACAAGGATCGGGGAGATAACAGAAGGTGCTAAAGCAGTTGCTTAAAGGAGGTAGACTTAAAACCATGTATATGACATGGAATTATCCCTGAGGTTGAAGAAAATTGTCCCTAAAACGTTGGGGATCCTAAATGTGTTGCCTAACTGGTGCATATCCTAAAACTGTAAGAACTATTCTGGCTACCTGGTGCGAACAAGAGATCATTCAGGCTCAGGTGAGCAGCGCCAGGGAGGAGCTGTTCAAGACATCACAAGCTATACTAAGTAAGAGTAGTAAATAACACCCTAATATCTTTATTCTGTGTTCTCTTATGGTAGAGTTCAAGTTTTGGTGCTGTGACAAGGAAACATTGGAAAGCAAAGGGCAGCTGGGGATGCAGACCTTGTCACTGTGACTCAGGTAATCAGTTGTAGTGACTTTTCTGCAAACACAGATACTGTAGAAGAATTCCTCGTGCAATTATGAACAGACTCATGACCCCAGGGTCCCCAAACCAGTCTGTGATCCTCTAAAGCACGACACATGAGAGAGTGGAGGTGCAAGACTGTCCCTGCAGCGAGGTCAGTGTTATCACAGACTCGTATGCGAGTGTGCGTCACAGTTCCCAGTAAAGCATAAATCACGGGAATTACTATGCAAATAGACAACGTAGGATTTTTTTAAGCTGGGCTTATGTTCTTCTTTAAAAACGTAAATTGGAATTAAGTTCTGTGATTGTCCTCCACGCAAGGACGTCTAGCACAGAGCCTGGTGTAACCTGTTGCTGAGGTACTAGAATAACCAGGCTGACCGCAAATCACAAAGAAAACTACAAAAACTACCTTGGTGAAGCACAGAAAAGGTATCTCAGCCTAGAAAAACAGAAGAATGGGCAAATGCTGCCACCTCACACCGCAAGGAAATCTTCTGAAAACATACATAACCTTAACGATGCTTTTTTGAGGCTTATTGCTGTTTGCAGATCTCACCAGAGGATCGCGGGTACACTATATATACATATATATAAAGTTTATTTTGCTGTGTCCCCAAGCCCTGAAGTTAGGTGATGAGTACCTTCCACAAGGTAGGTCTGACCTGGAGAAGCTGCACACCGCGCTGTTTGCAGATGACGCCCGTGGAAGCGGCTTGGTAACGGGGGCAGTGTCGCTCCCGTTAACTCTTCATCCTTTGGAAATCACAGCTCCGAGTCACAGCAGGGTGGGACGACGTGAAGCATTTATTTGCGTGCCACGTCCAGCTAGGAAGGTAGATTGGGAGTACATGAGGGCACAAGGGTTGGAAATGATTTATTGTGAAGCCTAACTTTGCGCAGGCTTAGCCAGACCCCTTTGATGTTGCTGAAGAGCACCATCTGAGCTTGTTTTTGGAATAAAGTAGCGAGCTCAATGATATCTTCATTTCTTGAAGGCGGTTGTTCCGTCTCTTTTCTATACTGTATGTTCCACATTAAGTCATTATCTATGCTGTTCACTCCATTAATTCTGCTAGTTTTATTAGCAAAGTTCTGCTGCCTGGTCCTGTAGCAGTGACAAGCATTTCTAAAAGCTAATCTGACAGATAATGACTCCATTAAGTGTTGAATACTAATTGGTTTACATCAGGGGCCTGAAATTAATTGATGTAAATAAATTAGCACCTGAGCATGCATCACCCCAGCTTTGGATTTTCCTAAATACCAACGATTTTTAAAGCCTGTATCTTCAGCAAAACGCAGCGGAATATAAACAGACGGGATGAGTAATTAAAATGTGGCAACAAAATAAGACTATCGAGATGAGCTTAACAAAGATTGTTTACCTATCGGTAGAGAGGGTAGTGCCTGCCTGTACAGCCTGTTTACACTGCTCCAACTCATATAAAAGCTACTTTTCTGACAGCTTCCCAAAGAGATAATTATCGTTACTATTAATAACAGCGACATTGACCCCCACACCATTACTAAGATTTAGTAAAGTTCTGTGATACGTGGGAAACACGTGCGACTAGTCACAACAAATGCCCTCCCCACACCCGCCCCTTAAAAGTCAAGCCTTCAATTATTAGTTCAAGGAATTAATGAAAGTTATTTTGTTTTAGAGGGATAAAACCTCATTCTAGTGGAGATTTGTCATTGGAATGACACAAATAATGACTGATTTCTAAAGCCTGGGAGAGCAAGGGTGTGCATGGGTAGTTTGGGCATGTCAAGAGCAGGCAATAGGTTAGAACATGCCAACAAAGGCAGTCTATTTTTATGTACAGATTTACTACATTCACTTTCACCTTTATAGGGAAAATAAAATCTAACATAAAGCAGCAAAATCCTGCCATGGGCAAGGACAACTCCTACTAGACCAGGTTGCTCAAAGCCCCATCCAACCTGGCCTTGAACATGTCCAGTGATGGAGCACCCACAGCTTCCCTGGGCAACCTGTGCCAGCGTCTAACCACCCTCAGAGCGAAGAATTTCATCCTTGTATCCAGTCTAAATCCGCCCTCTTTTGATTTGAAACTGTTACTCCTTGCCCTATCACTACGAGCCCTTGTAAAAAGTCCCTCCCCAGCTTTCTTTTCATCCCTGTTTAAGTACTGGAAGGCTGCTATACAGTCTAATATAAGATATAATTCCATGGAATAATGTAGAAGATGCTCTTATGGTCACAGGGGAGCAGAGTCCTCCTCTCCCCTCCCACCTGTACCTCACGATGGCCCTGACCTCCGGCACCGATGTCAAAGCAGGAACCCAGTGCTCAATGCCTGCGTGCTTGAAATGCTCCTTCCCAACAGCCGTTTTATTGTCCCTGCTGTGCTCCTTTAACAACCCTCTTTGATCTAACGCCAGAGTGGCAAGTCATCGCAAACAAGCGGACGCTGCTCCGTGCCGCGCTCATAAATAACAACACAAGTGTTCCTCGGCTCACCCCTCGCTTCTTTTGGGGCCGGGATAGCAAGGGATGGTTCATCCTACGCTTCAGAGAAGTTGTAGCTCTTGGACACCACATTTGTCACCATCGTGACTCTCATGTCAAGTTTATCAGCTGCTTTTCAGTCCCTGGACCACCAGTGATTTACCCCAATCAGCACAGATCCTGATTCCCATGCAAAGGAACCTCTGTCCTATCTCAGAGCTCAGGTCCTCTCCAACTCCCATGAACCATTTCTGGCAGTTGCATTATCAAGGTGTCATGAGCACAGAGTTTTGCTGGGGGTGGCATCCCCTCCCGGAGCAGGTGATGGACAAAAGCCTCCCGTACTTTACTCACATGCTACCAAAGCTGAACTGCAAGGAACAGCGGAAAAAAGTCCTCTGGAAAGCAGCTGTAGCCGAACCAGCCATTTCTTGACTCTACCACCTCAAGACATGCCTTACTTCAGAGCTATTACCCGTTTTGAGTAATAAAGGTAGAAGATGAAAGTGTTAATAACTGTGAAGAGATATAGGAAAGAGTAACCTCTTTGCTGCTTACAGTAACGCAACTCAAATACAGCTCTAAGCGATTAAGCAGCTTTTAAGCGTCGCTTTAAGCTAAATATTAAGTCGGAAGCATTTTGTGATGTCGTGTTTTCTGACGCAAGCTTCCTTGGAAAGCGTTCACCCAAGAGTGGTGGAAAACTGTGCAAAGAATTACCTCTTGGATAGCAGTAGACACCTTCCACTATCAGATACTGGGCCAAACCCAGTAGGCACCATTTAGATGAATAACAAGCTTTTCCCCTTATAACAAAGCAGCAGAGCCCCTCGACTCTCAAACAATATCCATGAGGTGAGAAGTCAATTGTTGAAGGGAGGTTTCGTTCAGTTGTGGTTCCTTCTCTTCCCCATCTTCAAAACATTTTTGGAGCAGCTTCTCTCTAACCTCACCAGTGCAATGGTTTTGATCCGGCCACCACCAGGAGCACACTGGAAAGTCAACAGGAGTTAACCAGGGAAAATTAATCACAAGAATAAAACTTCCCTGAGTTTCTCCTATCGTCAGTATCTCAGTATAATGGGTATTTATGAGTCAGCGTAATGGACAGCGGAGCTCAAAGGGTGTAGTTTTTGAGTAGTCACCGTGCATATGCTTAATGAGAATTCAAAAGACATAATGAATTAGGATTCCCCTGTTGGGCACGGAGTATTTCTTCATTAAATTCTAATGAACTGGGAAGAGAATCAGGTTTGCTCATGCAGTGGATTTCCCCCTCCCTTTGTTATGGTTTAGATGCATTTAGTTAATCCTCACCATCCTTCTGACAAAGAAATGCAGAAAATAAAAAGTCTATGTTATGAATGGAAGGAGTATAAATATGCAAAAAAGGAAATGTCAGCAACACAAACTATGTGAAATAACAGCAGAAGAATTTTTGCTGTACCACATAGAAGCCAGAACACTCAAACCAGCCGTTGGTTCCACTCTTCAGAAATCACAGGATGAGACGAAATCTCATTTAGCAATAAGATTACGCCAAATGATGATGTGATCTCGATTACCACCTTCAGGAAAAAAAAAACCCACAACGATGAGGGCTCACAGTTCCAAACAGACCCAGCACATAACAGCAGCCTCTCCCCATCGCTAAGTGAGGGAGGTTCACGTGGAGAAATCCAAATTGCTTGTCACAGAACTGATGGCAAGTTTGTAAAGCTGCCAAAAACAGCGCGGGAAAAGCACCCAGCTCACTGAATACGTGTTTTAAGTGTGATCGTGATGCCACCTGAATAACACCCCGGGACAGGAGAGGGTGGCTGGGCTGTGTACACCCGCCCCCAGTAGCTCCAGCTAGAGAAACCCCAGGAGTTACTGGGAAACCTGTGCTCAGAGGCTCTTCTAAAGGACGTCAGGCAGCCAAGAGGAATGGGAGCTCCTGTGGCTTTGGGAACCGGTATTTCTACACCCTGAGTCGCTCTTACAATTTACATGTTATTAAAAAGAGCACAGAAAGCATTTATATATATA
>WEIS01051838.1:0-14207 GCA_013389965.1 Todus mexicanus | reverse complement strand
ATGTCTTAATGTCCTATACAAAAAGCATCTTCGTACGTTGTATACTTCTCATCTATTTTCTCTGCTACCTCTAAGCCTTTTTTGCCCTGTTCCCAGATTTATGTTTAACTGGTTTTTGCTGAGCTGCTCATAGCCCTGAACTGAAATCCTGTGCCCTCTTCTTTTATTCCTCCTTGTCTGCACTAGTGCCCCCTGCACCCTGGGTTGCCATAGGCAAATCTTCTGCTGCCAAGCTAGGCCTATATTCTCCTACTCTGCAATATTAAGACAGTATTATAAATATTTTATTCAACACATAATAAACTTTTGTTACTCCTGACGGTACAAAAATCGTGGTTATATCCCATGATTATAAAAAGAAAACAAAAAACATCAGGTAAAACAAATCAGGAAATAGTCGCCTGATAATAATAAAAAAAATAATAAATTGCTGTCACAGCTAAGCCAGCTAAAGCAAAGTTCCAGGCAGGCCATGGCAATTTGAGGCAAAGTAAACCTGACATGGCTTAATACTGAAATGTTAGTATACAGCCTGTGGCATAAAGCTAGCAATAGCAGTAACTGCATTTGTGGGGCTACAGGTTACTGAGATGAAGCAGTAGATGGATAGAGCTTCACTGGCTTCAGTGGAGTTTTGTTCATGTATATTCAAATTATAGAACAAAGCAAAACTCCTGCTTAACTTCATCTATCCTTGCCCTGCATCAAATTATACACAGATTGACTCGTACCACTTCGAAAAAAGCGTGTGTTTCCCTTCTGGTGATGCCTTTGCTTTACACGCTCAGCTCTAACACCCAAACTAGCAAAATAACACAGTTTTATCTTAACTGCTTCATATGAGATTGTGTGCAGGCAGCATAAATGAGAGTAAAACCCAAGGCACTGTGCTTTCATTCCACTGCCTTTACTGTCATGTTTGAGAGCAGAGCCTGCAAGGATTTGCTCTTCAGTCCTTTTATTTCATTTGAGCTTGCCTCGCACAAAACATCCAGAAATTACAAGGCAGCAAGATTCACACCCTACAATTTCCCATTCAAACCTCAGGTATGCTGCCTTCCTAAAACTTCCATTCAAATTGATGAGCTTTCCAAGGACTTAGCCACAATTAGAATTTAATCCTGGATTAAGAGAATATAACACAGGAGGAGGAAATCACTGAAAACATCAATAATCTTTACCTGGTATTATGCTTCCATCAGCTGAATTCACTTATCCATTTAATTATTTCCAGGTGCCGGTTGCTATTATAAGCTATACACCATAGACTTCTATCAAATTTTTAATACTAGCATTCCAGCAGGTGTGGGAGCAGATAATAGAAGTGTCTTATAACAATGTCCAGTCTAGGAGACTGCTACAGCACAGGAATCCTAGGCATTCTGGTTTCTCCCTTTCTGGACTTCTGATAATATCAGAAAGGATGCATCCTCTCAGGAGGCTGAAAAGGAAAAATGTTTTTTTCTTCCGATACCTGGTTCATGCTCCTGCCCATTCCATGGACTAACAGACATTTCTAGAGTACCAAGAACGTCACTCCTTCAAATGAGATTAGAGCTTGGAAAGCATTTAATGTATTACCAGATCACTTGAAAACAGTTACAAGTGGCTGGAGAATTACTCGTAAGCTGTATAACAATATATAATCATCAGGAATATAAATGTTTTATGAAGAGCCAGGCACTTTTCTGCACTGTTCCTCACCATTAAATATTACTCTTTTGTTTTTCCCCTATGCTAGCTTTTGATGCATACATTAAAATATCAGCACTCACAGGCTATATATATTTATCTAAAATCCCAAGAGGAAAATCAAAAT
Source organism: Todus mexicanus (assembly GCA_013389965.1). NCBI lineage: Eukaryota > Metazoa > Chordata > Aves > Coraciiformes > Todidae > Todus > Todus mexicanus. The sequence continues at coordinate 12,388 of WEIS01051838.1, read as the reverse complement.
CTCCTTCCCATTACATGAATTAGTTTGCTTCAGGATCCATACATCAAAAATATATTAAAAGATATCCAAATATTGTACTCTTACTTACACAATAGTACCAGTCCCTTGTTGAACGGAATGTAGATTAATGTTCACATTCTGGAAAGTTAATGGGACCGCTATTTTTGCACAAGCCACTTCAGTTTCTCTTCCAAACTTGGGGAAGAATGCAGGAGTGCAATCTCTGGAAAAGCAAACTGAGGTTTGGATTACTGCTAGGTACCTACTGGCTCTTTTGTTTGACTGCCAAAGAATTCTGTATAAATCCCAGGTATCTGGGCCATGTGGTAATGAGCATGAGTTTTATCACAGACATTATTTCCTCACATGAACGGTTCTAACAGAAGCATCATTATGTCTCAGAATACAAGTGTTTTGTGCAGAGACTCCATTCTGGCTGAGAATTTAAGTTGGCATTTTATAGCAGACAGCCTTCTGCCAATGCACTGTATATACAATATTTTATAACCAAATTAAAGTGTACTCACTCTGTTAGAGAGGAGTTTTGCATCCATGTAAGCAGTGGGATTTTACAGAAGAGACTTTGACCCCATTAAATATTTATTTACTAAAGACAAGACTCATGCTCACTTGTAACAAGGCAGATGAAAGAAAGTGAAAAATATAACAATCTCCTTATATTTTGCAATGCCAGAGAGCTGTCAAATGCTAGGTTTAGGTTTCCTTAACTATGCCTAAGAATATTTTGGAAACACTATAGATACCTTCTAGGTTACCGTATGGATAAAACCCAGCCAGGTGGTGATTTCAGAACAGCGCACCTCAGAGTAAGAGGAGGAGAGGAGCACTGCTGTCCCACTGACAGCATTTCTAACACCTGAGCTCATCACCACAGCCAGTCTTATTTCACCTCTGGCCCCTCCAGTGAATGGCTCGTGCCACTTTACAATGCAATTGCTCCAGATGTTACCTTAAAGATGGCTAAGATGTGCATGCAGCTCTACACATTTGTCAAAGAATGGAGGTGATGCCGGGATGATGAGGGCAGAGGCAGATGTCTGCATCTGTTGTAGCACTTCAGCCTGTGTCTCCCCCCATCACCACTGCCTCTCCCACTCTCTCTTCCCAAGCCTTTTGCGTATAGGGAAAGGCTAATTCTCCTTACAGTCTCTTCTGTAAGGATTTCATGGAGCTGAAATGCTCCTTTATTTTCTTTCCCATCCAAAACCCAGCACTTCTACAAAACTAGAAGGCAGGTTCTCTCGATTCTTTGTTGTTAGGTGTTTTTTTTTTTAACCAGACTGCTTTTCAGCATCATTTCCTAAAGAAAAGGTATGTGTGCCATCAATTTTCAGCCAGCTCCTCCCCAGGAGATTTTAAGCTATGTGCCAGACACAACTACCTGCAACAGAGAAGAGCTTTTAGACATACAGATTACAAAAGGTTTTAGGAAAAACTTCCTCGGCCTTTAATAAAGCCAAGTGAGAGTTACTAACATGCTTTCCTAACCATTTCTGTTAAAAGAATGCTAAGAAAGGGCAATAGTGGTGTCTGTGTCTTCACCACAAGGCTAAGATCAACATTTTTACAGAAGACAAAGATACCACCACCTCAGCAGTCTTCAAAATGCCGTGGTACACAGAAAGGCTATAGATGCCAGTCTTCCCCATGGTAAACTTTGATGTAAGACGTATCTAAAGACAAAATTATTCCTTTTTTTTTTTTGCTTAAACTTCCAAGCATTTCACTTTTCTAAGTTGATCTACTCAACCAAATGATATCAATACTGCAACTTCAAATCAAAAGGGCAACAACGACAATGGATCACTGATGCTAGGTATCAGTAGCTTCCACTGAAGAACCACAGAGGCTACAAACAGCTTTTACGTATGACTGAATATACGATTCCTACAAGAGAAAAGGTCTCAGCACAACACAACCCCACAGAAGAGAAAACATTATCTCTTCTTTCCCTGGAAAATCTTTAAAACACCAGTACTGTTTGCAGGGACTCTGCTCTGACAGCACTTTGGGAAAAGGATTGAAGCAGATGACTTTTCAGAGAAGAAAAAGGAACAAACAACTCCAGTAGGGATTTCAGAGTGACTTGCCTGAGAAATACAACCTCTCTCTGATCTTGCAAATGAATGGCAAAATTCTTCAGGACTTCAGAAGGAGCAGTATCAGCTTTTCATGGCTGTTTGCTTGGCGGATAAGTAAATAGGTTGCTTATTTGGGCAAGAGCACATGCTACCAAGCGAGGTCAGAAGAGGTAAGGAGTTACATCAGAACTGTGCAGTTTGACAACGTGGTCAAGGAGTCAGGCACTGCACCATGTTGCTCACTTTCGCTCATAATCCTTTGAGCAGGTCAGCCCAGGCTGCATCTGCTGAAGGAAAAACAGAGACCGTCACTGTTTGCAGACACACAGAAAGTGAACTTTCAAACCACTGTCAGCCAGTCCTCTGGTCACTTTACTAATGCAAACTGGAAAAATAAAGCCTAAAAATGGAAAAGCACTTTTCACCATTAAGGTGCCAAGGCTGTCCACAAAAGATGTTTTATTTGCCCAGGCAAACCAAACAGATCCCTACTAATCTCAGGCTTGGTCATACATAAGTTGAGAGATCTGAGCCCTTTTGGCAACTGTGGTGAGTTATAGGTATCTTTTTTTGATACTGGGTCATAGATCACATGTATTTGCTTCCTCATAACATTTCCAAACATATTGTATTGCCTGAGAAGGAGAATTGTAAAGCTCAAGGCTATTGAAAGCCTTTTTTTTTAAAAAAGAAGAAAACTGATCCTTTAACAGCCTAGCTGGAAAGAGGAGCCAGTAGAGCTATTCATACTGTGGCAATAATACAACTGAATGTTCACTTCCACTTAGGGCAAGATAAAGTCACCCTGAAAGACAACCAAGTTACTCCAAGTGACAGAGACAAACTCACAAGAATGACAGTAACTGGTCATAGACAGAAGGTTGTGTCTTAGTTCTCTAAGATGTTCCTTCTCTCCCTGCAGCACAAGAGCCAGGCAAGCCATTCACATTGTGGCAGCTGAGATGGCTCTCTGCAGAAATGCCAGATTTTTCATCCTCTTTGGGATTTCTGGGAAGAAAAGCTGCTGCCAGCAGGAGACCGAGATGAATACAAAGACTGCAACCAGTTGTTAGCCAAGAATGGAGGTCTTTGACCTTCAAGAGGAGGGAAGTCGTCTTTCAGATGCTTTCTCGATACTGTCACCATGACACAGTATACAGCTCTGGAGCCTGCATGGGCACTGCAGGAATGACAAGTGGAGAGTTCTGACTGAACGCGTCTCATTCAGAATTGCCCTCCTAAATCTTAAAATCTATAACGTAAACCCGTGTCCTATATGAGATCATAGAGACCTTGCCAATGGCTCTGTTGTTCCCTCTCCTTACGTCCACTTGCCAAAAATCTCAGGGATACGCAGGAAGTATGCTTTATTAAACAGGTCCTTGATCCTACCTCTGGTCTGACACCTTCGACGATCATTGAGCTGGGCTGTGCCTCTTCTGTCCCACTCAGTGCTTTCCATGTGTGGGTTTGTTTTCTAACGCCAAGGACCTTCACGCCGGTCACCGGTGACAGTATGCTTGCTCTCGCTTGAGATGTGCATGTGCCTCAGTCTGCCCCCATCACCCGCAGTGGAAACTGGGAAGGAGTCTGTCTCCCCCACCATGGCAAAAAGGGTTCTGCAAGTAAAAAGGAGCAGAAGTGCTTCTTCTCTCAGTATTATTTCTGGCACAGCCTCAGATTATCTGCCTCTGTGATAAAAAAAAGTGTCTCGTCCCAGTATTATACTGCCTCAGGATACTTTCTTTCAAAGAGTGAAAATGATTTCTCAGGTTCCAAAGGGACGTGATGTCAAACAGCTGGACAAAGATACTTTGGATACTTTTCATTATCTGCGCAGAGAAAAGAGTGGACAAAACCGTGCGTATTTGTGGTAGACTGCTCCAGAACAGCAATTAATATTAGCAGAGGCAGCCAAGAAAGTCTATCTGCTGGAGTGTTGTTAGCTGCTTTGGAGAGCCTCATGTATTGTCTAGTACTAGGCTTTCCATACCAAGTCACACAAACTCATTATTTTATCAAGACACTTGAAATGTATAGCACACTTTTTTTTTTTTTCTTCTCCCTCATTGTGGGGCTGAGGCTTTTCTTCATGTCTTTCATTTTGCTGCCTCTGTCATTGGGAAGCTGAGCACCCCCTCCACAAGCCACGTGAAGGAGCCCATGCCTGCTGTCCTCAAGTCCAGGGCTTTCTGTTATTTCCTCACATCCCCTTTCACATCAGCCAGTACGCTAACAGCCTCACCCTTGGTTTTATACCCTGTTGGGAGAATCTGTGGTCTGTAGTGCTCCCTAGATGCCAGACAGCCTCCTTCCCCTCAGAGGACACATCTCCTGCTGTTCTGAGATTCCCAGCGGTGGCTGCCTCACCTCAGGAGTGCCGCAGCATGTGTTGCATGCTCCAGACTCCTATGGTCTGCCCCACTGATACGTCCTGCCTTTCTGACCTCACATGGAAGGCCTGCACCTGAGGCATCTGTCAAATATTCTGAGTTAAAGAGGGAGGAAAAAAAAAAAGAAAAAAAAAAAAGGTAAAAGAAGGAGAACAAGGAACACACACCCTGACCAAAAGAGAGAAGAGAGTGAGTTAACCTGCGACTTGCAGTGCAGATACCCAAGCTGGTAAGAAGAAAGGGTGAAAGTCTGGGTGTTTCCTGCACTGGTTCTGTGAGCAATTGAAACACCTGTTCAGCAGCACCACCCTGATTAACCCAACATCTTCCCTTGGGGGAAGAGACATTGGACCTGCATCTCAGCGCTGCAGTGGTGGAGACGGAGATGTGGATCCCTGGTTGGAAGAAGCAGGACGCACTGTCTGCCAGGACAGAGAACTCGCTGGTTACAAAACCTGTTTTACCCCTGAACTTTTTGATTTTGAAAACTGCCTTTTCTAATAAAAAGGCTGAGCTTTCACAAAGTAGGACTTTCAAATAATAATTTAGTTTCTTAAAAACCTTTACATGGTAAAGGCTATAAAATCCCTTCAGTTTCCACACAGATTCTTACTGAATACAGTGGTTTTACCAGTCAGTGCTGGGGTAGGTCAGTGATCACAGCTGATGACATTGACCACAAAAACAACCAGGTACCACTACAAGCAGCTTAGAAGAAGACCGGATGTAAAAATCCTTTCTCTTTTTTCAGATGATATGACAGCAAACTAGGTGTAAGAATGCAAATCCTCAAAATGCTAATGAGTGGCTCCAGGCACGGAATGCCTTTAAGCAGGCACTGAATTCCAGGGAAGGTATATCCCAGCCAGGTATCACACTGTGGTGATCCCATCACATTGCAGTGTTGGATCATTTAGATAATCTTTGGCTGTAGAAATTTAGGCCTAATGGTGGAAACCCTTCAGATTTGGGCAAGAGTTAAACATGTACTCACTGGAGAGAATTAAAAAGAGATTATATACCTCACCCACAGTATATAATCCCCCAAAGAATGAACTCCCATACATACTACTATATGATAAGGATTCAGAGCTTATCCCCTGGGCCAGCTTTTGCAGCTGAGCACATTGTCATACTGTAATAACCTTGTAAAACATGGTTTTCATTAATAATGAATAAGAATACACAAAGGCTTTCCTGGGTTTGTCATACCATCTTCACAAGAGTGTTCTCGTGTGAATAGTTTTATCTTTGGAGTTCATCTTGAAATGCAGTACTTCGAGCTGAGAGTCAAAGGTGGTTGCTGCCATCATGTGGCAGGTACATGTATTTCAGACTGACACTAGGCAGAGAGAAAAATACTTCTTTAAAAATGACACTTTAGAAAGATCTCTTACTAACTCCTATTATTCTTAAGGGCTACAGAAGAAAAGCTAGTCTTCTGTAAATGACAATCTTCGGATCTTAGAAAGCCATAGGCCATTACAGCGCTTCAAGTAGAAATGACTTTCCCAAACAGAAAATAAGGACCAGATGAGAAGTGACTGATGTCCACCTTTTCCATGAAGAGATTTTGCAGTATTCAGTGGTCTGACTCGAGAAAGGATGCTAATCCTCACCCTATCACACTGCCAGTTTCAGAATGCACATACTAGTATCTCCCTGTTTGTAATAGTAACTCAACTGGAAAAGTCATCAAATGGCTCAAATAAGGTGAGCCTTCTGCTAAGACTCCATCCAAACACAACACATAGCACTAAGTTCCTAACACTGAATCTAAAAGGGGTGTGGGGAGTGAGAGGAATATAAATAAATCAGTGGACGACCAATGGGCTGGTACTTTCCAAGAACCTCATTCTCACATATGGCCCCAGCTTTAGTCTTTTGGGGAAGAAATACAGTTTTCAGTAACATGAACGCGAGACCCAGGCACCTTGGAAAGACATGTGAGAACTTGCAGACTGATGGCAACACACTTTCTAACTCCAGATGAGTTGGAGGCTCCAGAAACACACAAACTGAAGGCTTAAGAGATTCCAGCATGAACAAAATTTAAACCCTCTGAAACAGTAGAGTGATCATGCAGTCCTGGAGAAAGTAACAGTTTACAGAAAAGACCAGAACTGTTGAGGTGTGGCACTTAAACCTCACCCTTGGCCAAGACTAAACATGGTGTGGGACTCCGAGAATCTAACTGGTAAAGGGAGAAGCAGAGAGTCTACAAGAGGCCTGAGACTCTGCAGGCCCTGACAAACACAGCCGCCGCTGAGATCCAAATTTCTAGAACCGTATTCTTAGTGAACTGAAGACTTCACATGGACTTGGAATGGGCCACCCACAGTATCTTCTAACAAGACACTCTCCATGCTCATGCGCCCCTCACAGGCCAAATTGCATCCACTTGTTGAAGAAGCCATGAAAAAACACGTTGAAGGGTTCACAATAGTATTTACCAACCTTTGCAGGACTCCTGTACGTCCTGCAACTAGATGGGTTTCCCCCTCTTTCATAATAATAANCCATTCTATGAATCTATGAATAATACAAGCCCCTAGACAGCATCAGTAACAATTCAGAAGCACCATTTCCTTTACCAGTCTTGCCTTTGATGATAGACTGTGACTGCTCCAGTTTCAAAGAGTGAAAACAGAGTCTCTTCCATCCCACATACAGGAGGTTCTGTGGGGGTCCAAGTTTAATTCACAGCAGAGTAAATACCACTTACCTCCTGCTAAGTTCACCAGTGCTGCCCAAGATCTCTGCAGAGCAGTCATTCAGCTAGGATTGTTAAACTTAAAGGACATGTAGACACTAGGAAGGTTGATATGACGTACATCATCTCAGAACTGTGAAGTGTCTGTAAAGGTGTTGAGAAGCCATTAGAGATCACAGCAGGTCTGTGCTCCACAAATGCACATGCAGCCCAGTCTTGCTTTCCCCTTAGCACATGATGACAGAGCAGACAGAAAAACCTCAAAGACCCTCTATACCCAGCTAACTGGGAACTAGACCATTAACAGCCTGAACAAACAAACCAACTTACACCAACACAGACAAAATGGGAATTTCAGTCTCTCTTACTCTCTCAGTCATGCACTGACAATCTCTTCTCTTTCACCCAGATGTGCTCCTTCTCAATAGCCCCTTCCCTTCTTCTTGGCTCAGTTCTCAACAACTTGCAGCAGCCGGGCAGTCAGACTGTGCTTCTTCCCGTCAGCCTCGCATTCACTGCGTCAGCAGCTGCCCCTGGCTCTGACAGTGCTGCTCTGTGCTCACAGCCCACCTCAGCCAGCCAGCCCTCCAACTCCTTGTTTGCCCTTGGTGTGGTCAGCACTGGCCTCCCTCCCACCTCCAACACATACTTGCTCAGTATCCGAGATGCTTCTTTGCTTACTCAGGCACAATTTCCCCAACAGCCAGCTCCATCATGATACCGTCCCTCTTCAAAGATACGTCTTAACTACTTATGCTCCATGGGATATCTAAAAGGGAGAAGGGGCTTGCAGCTAGTAACACAAATGAAGAGTCACTAGGTTGAGAAATGGGAAAAGATGTTGGTTTGGAGTAGGCAGGGGAGGCAAGTGGGCCCATCATGTTCCTTTTACTGAGGCAGGAAACAGGAGTTACCACAGAGATAGCCTCAGTTATGCAGGAAAGAGCAGGAGTGGGAAGGAGCATAAACAAGAGAAGGGGCAGTAGGTGTCACATGGAGAATACAGCCAGAGACAGGGAAAATTGATCACTGTGGAACTCAGCCCTGTCCAGGAAACACAGGCTGAGGAGAGGCACAGGCCAGAAAGAAGCAACAAATAAATACCTTCCAGTTGGTCCTGCTTCATCTCACTGCAATTGGTAATACAATTTGCTCTCAACTTCCAAAGTCCATCAATGCACAGCTGATCTCCACCTCCTTCTCACCTGAGCTCTTCCACAGTGGCAAAGAACAGAGCTGACTCCTGCCCTTCTGACACCTTGTGATGCCTAGACTCTGCCACTGCTTTCAGCTGTAAGGAGATTGTTTCTAGGGAGTGAACTTTCTACAAGGTAACGCTAAAGGTATGGTCTGTGTGGTATATTATCATCTCATGTTCCTAGTACTGCTCTAATCACTTAAACATGCTTGTGAATTATTTAGGGATAATACTAATGGGAAGTCCACTGAAATCCATCCTGTTCTTATTTAAATAGTCTTATTTAAATAGTCTTTTAAAAAAATCTGAGCTTCTTGAAAAAGAATGCGGCTGCATGGGTAAACTTTGTTCTGATTTGTAAGAGTGCAGACTTGTCTACAGGCAGCCAATGGAGCTGTTGATCAACACCACTTCAGAAGAAAATGTTGCTATCATTTTATGTCGAAGGGTATATGACGAAGAATAATCACTAAGTTTCCTAACCCAAACATGCATGATTAGATACAGGGCTCTTAAAATTACCAAAGAGTACTGGATTTTAGTCAGTTTTTACCCCAAATTACAACACTTACTGTTCTAACCCAGTAAAGTTATACTTTAACTTCTTAAGTCAGTTCAGATCAGTACAAAAATTTACAAGGCACTAGAAAAGCAATGTCTACAAAAACAGGAACAGAGACATCCCTGTCCATCCTTAACAGCTGAAATGCCCTATACGAATCTTAAGGATGTCAAGGGTCCTATCCTACTGAAGCTGTCACCACTGCAGTGGTTCTGCAAGAGCCTCCTTCAGTACCAAGTGCTTACATAGCACAGCTCGCTCTTCTGCCGTTTGGTGGAACAGGCAACTGCAGTGTCGCGTCCTGCTTCAGTGTCCTGAATGTTCACAGGGGGTTCACTCACTGCACCGCATGTAAAGTGAGGGCTCAGTCTTTTAGGATCTTGGATATGCCTTTACAGGAAGCAATCATTAGATTTTAGGCAAAAAGTTCAGTGGTTCTAGTGACAACGAGTTTTAGATCAGGCTGATGTGACTGTTCCCTCCATGCATCAATGACAGATGCATGCAGAAGGAAGCAGCTCTCTACTCAAGTAATTTCATGCTATTGCCAGCAGACATTGTCAACTGCTTCTGGAAACCAAAGTGACAGAGGTTCTGCATTTGTTTTTCTTGAATTCATCTCAAGGACAACTTATATCCCTCAGGTTGGAAAGAGGTGAATGCAGGTAATACTGTAGAGATGTTTTTTCATGATGAAATAGCTGAGAGGTGTTTTGGGGAACTTCCATGCTAATTTAGGAATCTTCCAACCCCAGATTCCAAAATATGTAGACAAGCAGCATGATCTATACGTGCCTTACTTTGCATGACTCATTGTCCTGTGAAGGCAATACAAGCAGGAGACATATTCCAGGGAGCAGTCAATGAATTGTCTACAGACAGAAATGAACTGATATTTTAACAGCAACACTGCCATTCCATCTGAAAGACTTGAGCTGGGCAATGGAATAATTCCCAAAGGCCAAAAAATGCAGTCAGTGGGAAAATCTGGATGTTTTCTTTGAACTTGTCAATCCCTTGAGTATCATCAAGCTGCAGGACAGCCTATCAACAGAAACATATGTAGGATCAAAATTTGCTTTCCATAGTTTTACAGAAAATTGGATATTCTCAAAAACATTTGTGATCAAGAAAATCCAAGCACTTTTTCTTTGCTGCATTTTTCATCACATTGCATTCAGCCTGTTAAAACATGCTGTTTCCAAGAAATATGTACTTGAATTCAGAAATTTGCATGCAATGCTACAGAAAATTAAAATTAATATTTATTACATAAAGTTAACATAAAACCCAAACACAAAGACAGGCTGGAAAATGAACAACAAAATTATGATCTCTATTTAAAATAGCATTCAGTGCAATGAAAGGCTTCTATCCAACTTTTGCATATTATAAAGGAGAGAAAAACAAACCGCACTGACAAAATTCAGCTACTAGTTCTCTCAGTTCATAGAGTTTCTTCAACAACGATTGTTAGGACTGTACACTGATCAGCTAATCCAGAGAGCCATCGCTGATCAACACATTCAAACAAAAGGGCAAGAAGTCCTGAGTTAGGTCCTGATCAAAAGGATGTGAGCAATAGAACAAGAAACTTCATTTCACCAGCTAGGAGAAAGCACTTCAATAATGAAAGCATTCCTTCTGATCCTTCAGCAATAAGAAACTCTCTACAAGGAAGGTAGCTAGCACTTCTCCATCATTAGATGGGCCCTATAAAACTCTCCCCAAACTCACAGCTACCTGCAAAATTGCAGAAATCTTCAAAAGTAATGGTATTATCTTAGCATTAGAGCAGGTAGATTTCCTGTATAACCAGAGAGTTTATTTTTAGGCTTGAAATAAACACCGCTGGGTCCCCACAAGTAGCAGAACACTAAATTGACTCAACATGATTCACGATCCATTTTATTCTTTCATTTTTCACTGGATGACAGATTTTTTCCGGAGTGACTTCACATCCAGGGGTAACTGATAAATCTCCCATAGCTGGAGAAGCAGCATTCCTGCCACACAGGCCCTGCACCACCTGCAACTCCAGGAGTTGAAACTTGTATCTTAAATTGTCCCCTTGGAAATGAGGAGGCAGCTGCTGTAAACTATGGTGCATGGAGGAGATACACACTTGATTATTGACACTGTTTCTGAGCACACCTAGTGGCATTTTGGGGCTAGCTGCAGTTTCCAAGGGATGTGCATGCAGAAAGAATACCAAGGCAATCCAGCCCCCAACTAACAATTAAGTGAACTGCCACATTCAGGGCTACAATTACCTGGCACCGTCAAGAGCAGATGCTCTTTATCACCAATCACCTACATCACCTGAGAGCGTAGCTAAATCATTGTCTTTCATCAGAAGGGAACTGACATTATTTTCAGTTTCTTTCCTTAACCAAGAAAATACAATTCTAGGTCTCCTACCTGTGACATACTGTCCAGACAGTTCCCAACTCAAAATTTGACTCTAGTCAGCAACTGAATAAGCGCATATAAAATAAAATAGCTGAAACCAAGAAAAACACTTAGCTAAAACCAACCAACCAAACTAAAAAAACCACCCCACCCCCAAATAATAAAAAAGCTATTAAAGTAAGTCATACAAATAACATACCTTTAAGCAACTTCAAATTCCATGATTTTAATAAGATGCTGCTTCCAGGACTCCTCACATTAAAAACAGACTGCATTTTGGTAAAAATGTATTTTTATCAAATCTCTTCTAGGGTATTTGTCAGCAACTGTTATTGGGTGGCCAGCTACGGCTACCACATGCTAAAACTAAAATGAATAATGAAATGCAGCTCGCTGAAAGAATGCAAGATTCAATAACACATCTGGAAAAATGATGCATAATAGAGAATACAAAGTACACAGAACACAGGCGGAAAGCAGATTTGCATGGTTCTTTTTATTCAAATGTTTTAAGATCTATTTTTTTATGTACATATATAGGTATATATATAGATATAATACTTGCCACATTTGGCAGCTGTTGGTTAATGCCGATTTACATACATGGTAGACAGGTACTTTCCATAATGAAATCTTGTTTAGTCTGATGAGGGGCATGATACACCCAGGCAGATCCTTAGCTCACTAAAGCTGTTCTGGTCTTCAGTGTTGGATTTTCTTTCAAGTTTTACTATTTTTAGTATTTTGTGACTTTAAGTCATCCAAGATTTGCTACAAGTAACAATACTAACTTTGTCAAAAGGTTTTTATTGTGGGTTCCCCCACCACCCCTTTTTTTTTTTTTTTTTAATTCTTCCCTTAACTTTCCTCTTTTTTGTTCCATGTTATCACCTCAAGCATCAAAAGCAGACTGAAACACCTCTGAATAATCTCACCTGGAGGCATGGTGTGTTTCGCAACATGTGCATCTATTTTAAAAAATAAATGGAAGCAGAGTATGGTCATCTC
>WEIS01051831.1:4224-19098 GCA_013389965.1 Todus mexicanus | reverse complement strand
AGAAGTATGTAGCTCAAACAAGGTTTCATCTCTCTGCCTGGCTTTTCTACTTCACTTGCCTAGTTTTAGATGTCCAGAAACTTTATGCTACATTAATACCGAACAAGGCTTAGACAGAATTTGCTTGAATTATTCATACAAAATACTGTCTAATTCCTTCTTGAATTGATTTAATTTATTCCTCCCCTTGTTAAATGTAGAAAAAAAATGCATGTATTCTACAATCACTATTATTAAATAGCTCAAGCTACTCCATCTGATTGTGATTGCTTGAATATCATATTTTTTTCTTCGGGAATTAGTAGTAGGTTACATGCACTTGGCCCAAGTCTTCATTGCGCTGCTCTACGCGCAGGACAAATGGCTACACGTTGAGATAATGGCATTATTCCCTGTTGATTTAAGCACATGCGTTAATCCAGTCCCTGGAAGTGTGCTCCCAGTTTGTGAGCAATCTGTTCATCCATTCTTTCAAATACAGTACTTTTTTTTCCAATGCCAAAATTTGAAGTAACAGAATTGTGTCCTCTGCCTCTTTCCTCAGTCTTTTGTACATGTAGCCATCTATGCAATTATTTCATCAATTAAAACCTCTTTCCAGATAAGTGTAGTTCATCCTCACCTAACAATGGATTAGAATTTCCTTTATTCCTACTACGTGGAGAATAATTGGAAATGCATGCTTAAGTTTAAGCACTGAAATATGTACATGGGCAAGTTTAAATAGCCCTTTTCATGCCAAAGTTGTGAGTGACCAGCTTCCTTTACTTCAGGGGCTGGCAAACTTCCAGATTTTCAGATTCTTTATCAAAAGAGCCCTTATACCTTACAGGTCATCAGGCAACCAGTAATCAGTTTGTTAGGTATAAAAGACTCTCCTCCCTGAAGTGCTTACCATCCTTATACATGAGACCAGGATAGAGAATCGTGGCACAGGAACGGCAATGGAGGAAGTCTGAGAGGTGAAGCCAAATTTGTTACATGACTAAGTAATAACTATATACTGAAATGAAAGCAGTTAACCTGGACAAAAAATATTTGCCTTCTTCTTTTTTGTCCCTTTTATTTTTTTGTGTCTCCTTTTTTCAATGCAGCCATTTATTTGTGTTAGAAGGACAGAAGTACGTAGATAAAGTAACTAGGAAAATGATGGAACTGTTGAAAATAAATGTTAGCATTTATGAAACCATGTACATAAAAGTACCAGTATGTTGAATCAAATATAGATAGCAGAGTTAATAGTTACCAACAGTTACCATGGGTAGGTTTCAATATATTTTTATTTAACTAGTATATATCTAGCAATAAGTAGCATCACTTATAACAGGTTAAAGAAACTATTGCAACATAAGTAGTAGGTAACACCAGTGAGTTTTGTACAGCAGTGTTGAATGCATGAGCATGTGCGGTGACCAGTTTAATATTATCACACCTGTGTACACCTGCAAACAGCTAGCTTAAGATTTGTGGATGTTTATTTCATGAATTTAGCAGAAATGTTTGTTTAACACTCTTGATTTAACAAACTGGCTTTTTATGAGGATATTTTAGGTGGGTTTTTCCTCTGCAGATTAAAAATTTCGTTTGCCAGAGAGTATTTTTGAAAAATGGGTTTCCTTTGGCTGCTATGGATACTAAAAATGCAGAAGTATTTCTCAGATTTTTTTTTGTGTTCTTCAAGGCAAGAAAGCCAGAGGAAGGAGTTAAAAATCAGAATTGCTATAAGCAGAAGTAGATTTTACAGTCCTTCTACTGGAACACAGTATCATCCCAGTGGAAGTCATTAGGTTTTTTTTCTCCATATATAATGAAGGACTACTGTGACTCATTCCTGAATTGCAAATGAATTTTTAAAACCTTTCAGAGCCACAGTCAGGGACATCATAAAAACCCAATAGCTCAGGCTATCATTCCAACCTATAACTCCTTAGCAAGGAGATTATACAGGTCAGCTGCTGAGTAAACCTTGTTTATGATCATTGAACTTCAGGTCAAGTGTATCACTAGAAAATTAATTTTCACTGGAAATTTAAGTGCTGATGAATAAAACCCAAACGTAATTATAAGGAATTATACCTGTGTAAAGCTAAGCATGTCTTCTTGTTGTTGCTGTTTTAAAATATTAGTGACCAGAAATCACCAGTGATAAACCAACAAAATAATTTCCACAAGTTTCTTGTCAAAATGCCTCCTATCTTTCTTTTCTTCTCAACCCTGTGGGGTGGAAAATGACACCAGGTCAATCTTTCTCACATAATTTCATTATTGTATTATTGTCTTACTAGAAGGGGGAAATCTTGTTCAAAGACTATTGTCAAATATTGTCACTTCCAGTCTATTCTCACTTACTTAGCCCGTACTTTTCAAAGTAGCTGTTCCTTCTAATGTGATTTTATAATTTTTTTTTTCTTTTTCCCCCTCCATCTGGCCTAAGAATGGCTTGGTTACTGGAAGAACACTGGGCAGAAGACTGCATGTGAGCTGAAGCACAGTATCCCCTTCCCTGCATCCTGCCATAGCTTATTCTTCCCTGTGGGTAGCTCATCAGTAGTCTGAAAGGTAGGTATCACTTCTGAGAGTCAGGNNNNGTATCACTTCTGAGAGTCAGGTATCAGGTCAGGCTGGTGAGATGAAATGATGCAGAGGAATCATGATATTTTTATTCCTTTCTGTGACTCTTGAAAAGTTACTTCAATGTTGTGTGCCTCAGTTTCTGCATCTGTAGCAAGGACATGGTTACTGATCTCACAGGCCTGCTGAAACTTAGTTCATCAATAACTGGAAAGCACACCGTGCTCCTCAGATAGAAGATACAGATATTTTAGAAGATTATATTGAAATACTCATAGAATCCTTTAGAGGTTTTAAATCCGGTACTGCATCCATTAGGAACATCTGTTCCATCCTGCACAAAAGAATCCCTAAAACATCACTCAGGCTTTTCATGGAAACCACAAGTTCAAGCACCATAGTTAGATAGTGTTCTGAAAATATTCAGAGTGAAATCGTATCCCTGCCAAAGTGAGTGGCTGGGGTTTTGTTTCCAATTTAGATTTAGAGTTTCCGGACAACAGAACATTACTTGTGTCCTTTGGGATCATATTGCAATGGCTTATTGTCCTCATGTCTAAAAATCTTCAGTTTGGAGATGGCATTTCCCAAAGGAGTCTGCGCATCATGAGACTTGTTTTGAGCTATCTCTTCTGCCTTGTAATTGAATAGTAAATGTATTCAGAAATACATTTAGTAACATCTTGCGGCTGCTGGTCTTTGCAAAAAACAATAACATAACTATTTTCTAATAATCTGAAAGCATATTGCCTTTCCAAATGTATCAGTTTATACACAGGAAAGAGTTCAAAGCGGTGGAAAAAAAGACCATTCTCATTCAAAGAATTATTAAACTGGTTTTCAAAGGCAGATGCTGAGAAATTAAAGGCAATGGAAAAATGGAAAAAGAGTTTATTAGGGGATATATATCCCTTCTGTGCAACATAATTCTGGAGTAGAAGAAAGTACATAGCAAGTGTTTCATTCCTATTAAAAGAAAATGAAGTCTGGAGGCATTCTTTCACCTCCAGTAAGATAGCACTGACCTCAGGCCAGCAAGCACAGTAGGAATATAATTTTTTTCCCTTCCATGCTATTGGATGCAACTTCGGCTATGGGGCACGTGGAGAAGGGGAAAGGAAAGAAATCTTACAACACTTTGGATGTTATCACTTTCATCCCCTCAAACAATCCTGCATTTTAGCGACAACAGGTGATTGATGTCACAATGTTTTATTTAAATGGCTAAGTTACCGGGCTGAGAGTTCAACCAGTCACAGCTGCATCGCTGCAGTGAACAGAACTTCAGTGTATCTCCTTCCCCAGTAACAAGCTGGGCTAAACCAGCCTATGTCTCCATGTAGAAGCTGGATTCACCACAATAACATGGCACTAAAATCCGCTTTAAATCACAGAAATTTCACCCCAACCAGTCTGAGTGCTAGATCAGATCTTAAGGCAATGTTGCTTCCTTTCATCTCTCTGTTGCATCTGTGGAGTATGATAGAAATCTTCCCATATGCTTGGAGTTGGATGGAGGAGTCTTCTGCTCCTTAGAGAAGGAGAAAGGCAACTCAAACTTGTAGAGCTTATGTTGTTCAGGACAGAGGCTGCTTAGAGTAACTGCCTTGATAAGCATGCAGCCTGTGAAAGGGGCACTAAGTGAAGGGACTAGCAGCTAGTGAAAAAAGGTTGAGGAGTCTTGTGGCTTGCTTTCTACCCAGAAGAACCAAATGCAAGATAAATGGTTCATTCTCATGGGTAGGAGGAAGCTTGTGGCAATGCAGAAAGGAGGTTGCTTATGCTGCCCAAAGGTAGTCTCAGCAGGAGGTGTCATCCATTCACACTTCGCTGCCTGCATCTCTGAGGTGTTCTCAGACCAAACTCTCAAAGTCATGTTTTATAGCTCAGTACAACTGTCCAAGCTGGTACAGCTTCATATTTGATGGCTTTCATTTAATGGAAGCCAGGAGACATTAAATCTCTGTTTACAGTAGTGTACTCGTGTCTCTTGAGCAATGAAAGTAGCATGGACAATTTAGTTCAGCAACCCTTAAAACATGCTGGATCCAGATGGATTTTATTGCTGTATTTTAAATCACCCATCAGAAAATATAGTTCTTGTGTCTAAGTGCATGTCTCAGCCCCTTTGAATCCAATAGCGGGTCTCAAGGAAGTTGCTGAAGCTGTGATTCCAAAGCTAAGCATGATTCTACCTCCTGCCCCAATTATCAGCCAGTTTCTTTAATAATTCAAAATCCTTGCTAAAATCCTGACCTTAGAGATTAATAAAATGATCCTTTATAGCCTTTCCAAGTCAGGCCGATTAAACACAGATTTGGCAGAGACAACCTGAGAAACTTCAGTAGTGTTATCCACTTAGCTAACAGAGTTACCTCCCCTGCTGACGCACTCCCAATTAATGCCAAGAAAGGCATCTGATCCGGTGGAAGGGGACCGCTTGTTCTGTGCTCTCCATTACCTTGGATTTGGTCCCAATTTAATGATAACATCACTGTGTTTTACTTGAGAATTTTAATTATTTTATGGAAGCGGGTAATGTCTGTCCAGCTCACAAGCCCTTCCGAGGCCACGGACAACAGCAGGTGTTTTGGAAGAAGACATTAGTTCACTCCACTGAGAGCACCTGAAGGAAGAAAGGGTTCTTCGGTGTGGCAGTGGGTGATTAATTTATACCCTGCAGCAGGAAGATATGCGAGCTGAAGTATTTTATAATTACAAGTGACGGTCTTACTCGTATCAGCACCTCAGCTTTTCCAGACCTAGGCTCTTCTGCAACCAAGCAGTGCCAGCTTAGCTTAAATCTGCCTGCGAACCGCTCCGGTTGAACTGATGCATCCATACACAAGACGGTAGATTTAAAATTAGTTTTTTGTTACGCTAGTGTTTATGAATACCGGCTGAGTCACCGCGAGCTGAATTTAAACCAGTTTACTAGAGTTCATACCTAAAATTAGCGGAGTTTAGCCAAAACCGTTTAAAACTTCAGTGCGCAGGTGGCACTGGCTGAGTGAGTCGTGCTGCGAGGCTGCCGGGGAGGAGGGACATACCGGGAGTGAGAGGACACCTCCAACCTGGCCTGACTGCATCAGCCCAGCTGCCTGTTGCCACCAAGATGTTCCCAGCGGCAGAGATGTTGTGGTTGATAGCTGCGTCCGCTCCTGGGTAGGGAGGAGGTGAAGGATAGATTGAGGGATCCCTCCATGAGCCCCCCAGACGACAGGAGGGCCTACATGGAGGCTATGGGGCACACAGGGGCATCCATGGCAGGGATAGCTGAGGGCTTCTGACTCCTGGCAATGGTAGGGGGCTATACCTTGACCTATGGGCCTGCAACAAGGGTGGAAGCCCTGCTGGGAGGTGGACTGGAGGCCTCCTGAGATCCCTCTCAGCCTGAATTATCTCATCATACTATGATATTCAGTAAGTATTTATAAACCAAAATCACTTTGCACATACAGCACGTTATAATTGGCCTTTAGCTTCAGTAAGGTCTTGTGGCAGCAAATTATATAAATTAATCAGCTAACCGTCATTTCAGTCAGCTTTATTTTCATTCTGACCTTGATTTAAGTAAACAAGACAGTTTAATCTTTGCGGTCCCATACACTTGAGGCAAACTTTCCAAAACGCATGCTTAAGTAAGTAACCTCTTTCTAAAAGTGCTGAACTCCTGTCAGCTGTCTCTTGAAGGGAAATCATTGCCAGCTGAGCACTTTGGAAAACTTGATGCTTTGTTTACCCACCTACATAAGGCTTTTGGACCCTAATTTTTGGCACATCTTCTTCAGTGTCTTGGCCACAGTAGTTTCTATGTGTTGTGAAAAGGCAAATTCCTTCCTTACAAGAAAGGTGTATTGTTATATCTGAGTGGTGTTCCCACAAGATCAAAGAGAGCAGCTGGCCCATCAAAAGTCTCACAGTAAGTGGAAATCTTTACTTCCAAGCACAACCACCAGTGTTCTACTCATAGGCCTCATAAAAGCCAAGTTCCATCATCCTTATCTACCCAGGTATGACTTGTGCTAAGATATAGGGGAAAATTGCATCTTTAAATATGAGCTTTACTATGTTTATCCAAAATACGAAATTTTGTGTATACTCTATTTTTAGTCATATGCTACCTGTAAAAGACATTTTTCTTTTCCAACTTTTATTTATATGTCTATTTTCTTCTCTTTTTGCAGTAAATTAGTCACTAATTTAATCATCTTTAAGATCCATATGCTCGCCCACACCATCTTTCATATGAGTACAATGAGGTAAAGATTATTATTTGCTGAACTAGGGTATAATTAAACATTCTGAATTACAATTATTTCAACCAATTACAGTGAGAGATCACACGATCTCTTGCAATTCAGGGAGATAATTTTTTTTTTGTTTTTCATTTTTAATATTTCAGAATTTTCTACACTTGGCTTTTAATTTAACTTCCAGCCTTTGATAACAGGGTTTACTTACATCAAGCCAGTAATACACTCCACTGAAATGAAATACTTTCTTTTGTTTTTGTTGGGTATTTTTCCCCTCCTATGGCCATATTGGCAAGTTTCACAGCTGAGCAGTATGACAAATACCATATGTTCACCTTCGGGCCACTGTGTTATTTGATGGTAACTGCATTTCCTGCTGCTGTAGTTGCTCTGTGAAATTAAGAATGACTATGACACTTTCCTTTTATTACTTTATGTCATCTTATGTATATGGGCAACTTTCTAGAGTCACTGCTCCATGAAATGGATAAAAATGTATGTAGATTCATATTTTGGATTGGCAAAACACAAGCAACATTTGAATTCTCAACAGAAATGAAAAACATTCCAATTGGAAAGTTGCCTGCAAAAAATTCAATACCTTTCTGCCTTTATTCATTTATTTCAGTCTATATTGTTTACGAATCTAATGAAATGCTAGGCTGGAACTCCATTTCAGTATGAAATGACTCAAGGGAATAGAGTAAATGTCCAACTTCATGAACAATATATGACAAAGTTATAGAGCATGTCCTTTGATTAGTTTATCTAGTGACTTGTAACTTTGCTATCAAATAAACAGAAGTTGTCAGGCTGAGACAACTTCTCTTCTGCTGTTAGCAGAAGAGCTTGCTATCAATATTCATGCAAATATGCCTGTCCTCAGTCTAGCACAATTTGATGGAGCTTTTCCTCTGTCTTGCTTTGATTAATTGACTTTCTTAATGAGTTTTTGCTTCTTAAAAAAACCCACCACATTTTCAAGAAAGAAATTGTGGAAGAACAACTGACCAAATCCTCATTTCTTACAGACCAAAACAGCTGTCAACGGGAGCCGAGAGTTCAACAGAAAGTCAGGATTGAGCCTTATATTTGCTAGCGTTTTTGAGGCCTGCTTCCCTCAGGGCCACAGAAGAATGGCTAAGTAAAAGACTGCAGAGCTTAAGAGACCTGTGTTATTTTTAATTATTTAACAAACGGTGCAGTCCAACCAGAATGAGCTTTCCTTTATTCACTTCTAGGCTAGTCCTGGGCCAAAAGGTTTCCTTCCTTACTTCACCAACTCTAGAGAAGCTCCACCCAGAACACTAGTTTACTTTCATCCTTCAACTGGGAAATCTTCCTCAGTATTTTAAGCTGACTCTTTCTTCTCATGCTTATATCCTTCATCAGCTGCAGCCACTGACTGGAGTGCTCACCTGCAGGCATGAAGCAGCTCTCTAGTTAACAGCTGCACTGGAATTTTACAGAATTGCTTTTTTAGGCATACGCACTTCCAAGTTAGCAACAGTGCCAGTGCTGGAAGGTGAAGGAAGAGGAAACAAAAATAGAAAATCAGCTTCCAAGTTAGCAAAGGTGTTATTGCCTTAAGAAAATCATTGGCAGGTGTAGCGTGGGATCTTGCTAGGACTTCGCAGAAGTGAGGGTAGAGAGCTAAAGATATATAGTTGGATGCGGTCTGCATGCTTAAATAGCAATAAATAGCTCAGTCTGAACTCACAAGGAGGATTTACAACGTGCTCTTCCACCCAGTAGGAGTTTCCTTTAGGAGGTATGTCTGCTTTTTCTACAACACATGAGGAGAATTAACACCAAAGAACAGAACCCATAAAGGCCAAAACAAGAGCTGTCTTGGTAGCAACTAGCAAAGGAGACATACAGAGCTTTAGATCCACTTCCCTCCAGTCCGTGTTATTTTGGGCGAACTAAAGATGCCTTCACACCTGTGAGTCTCCTCCAGGAGTAAGTTTTCAGAGAAGCCGGGACAGCTCTTTCTCAAAAGAACAAACAGGTGTTCTCCTTTTGTGGAAATGTCCAAGAACAAAAATGGGTCACTCAAGTACATGAGTACCCAAGTATAATTGCTGCTGGTAGCACCAATTCTTCCTTGGCTTTGTTTGCTTCTTTGGATACCCTAGCTTCCAGTGAGATGCAGAATAATTAGAGATAGAGAGGTTTCACCTGAAGTGAATACTTTGATGGAATCTAAGCACTTAAATTTACAGCTGTAGTCCTGAAAACTACTGGTTTATCAGCTTAACAGTATCAGTAGAAAACTTCATCGGAGTCCATGTATTGGGCCAGGGACTGTTCCAGATTTGCTTGTTTACATGCCTAAGATTGCCCCAGTCTTAACAGAAATACCCTGGGCACCTAATTCTGTTACCAGACTCAGAAGCAATTTTCAGAGCTTGTCCGATGCATTTGGTTACATAAAAACATGCCTGAAGGAACAGGAGTATTTATCCAGAGCAGGAAAGCCTGTGTTTGGATCCTCTTTTACCTCTCTATCTGCTCTACTCCCTGAGCTGCTTTTTAAGTATGAGGTCCCCCAAGCCTACCTCTCTCAGGAAAGCATCTTCATGAGAACTTGAAAATTACTCCAGGACTGTGATATTCTTAGTTGTCAATGAAAGTAATTAGATAGAAATGAAGAAAATTAGTCAGGGCTTGTCTACATGCAATATTCTTCAATGAGAATAATTAACGTGTTAATTTTATTGTGTGGTGAGGTGATGTCAAAATCCAAAGACACTACCTGATTTGTGTACTTTGTGATCGATTTGATCCTTGGGTCAAGGACACAGATCAGGGATTTGAACCAAGGCTTCTCCCTTCCCTCTCTCTTAGGCATGCCTATGAGTATTTGGTTAGGATCATAAATTCTCATGCTTCCTCTCTTCCATTCATGTGCCTTTATGTGAAGGAGGTAGGTGAAGTCTTTAGATGGAATTATTTTCTGGTGTGCATTTTGACTACAGAAAACATTGGAAATAGCTGGTTTCCAGCTAATAAAGCTGAAACCTTGTGGGACTGAGGTGTCAAAAGAAGAGATGTTAGAACAAGCTGCTATATTGAGCAGTAGCATATTTAGAAGAAAACTTGGCTGCTGCTCCACTACGTATTTCCACCAGGAAACACAAGAACTATGTGGTTGTGTTGTTAACAAAATACACAGTGTTATTTTAATAGTAGACCTTAGGGTAGCAAATTTAATAGAGTCATAGAATCATAGAATTGTTCTGGTTGGAAGAGACCTTCAAGATCATCAAGACAAAACATTAACCCAGCACTACTAGGTCACCACTAAACCACGTCCCTCAGCATCACATCTACGTGTCTTTTAAACAGCTCCAGAGATGATGACTGCACCACTTCCCTGGACAGTCTGTTCCAGGGCTTTGAAACCTTTTCAGTGAAAAGTTTTTCCTAATATCCAACCTAAATCTCGCCTGGCACAACTTGAGGCCATTTCCTCTTGTCCTGTCACTTGCTACATGGGAGAAGAGATCAACCCCCACCTTGCTATAACCTCCTTTCAGAGTTGTAGAGAGTGATAATGTCTCCCCGGAGCCTTCTTTTCTCCAGGTTAAACTACCCCAGTTTCCTCAGCTGTTCCTTGTAAGACTTGTTCTTCAGATCCCTCACTGGCTTAGTTGTCCTTCTCTGGACCCGCTCCACCACCTCAGTGTCCTTGTGGCAAGGGGCCCAAAACTGAACCCAGTATTCGAGGTACAACCTCAGCAGTGCTAAGTACAGGGGGATAATCATTTCCCTTGTCCTGCTGGCCGCACTGTTTTTGATACAGGCCAGGAGGCCATCGGCCTCCTTGGCCACCTGGGCACACTGTTGGCTCGTATTCAGCCAACTGTCAACAGACACCCGTAGGTCCTTTTCCACCAGACAGCTTTCCAGCCACTGTTCCCCAAGCCTGTAGCATTGCCTGGGGTTGTTGTGGTCCAAGCGCAAGAGCTGGTACTTGGCCTTGTTGAACCTTACACAATTGGCCTCAGCCCATCAGTCCAGCCTGTCCAGATCCCTCTATAGAGCATCCTCCCCTTCAAGCAAATCAACACACCCACCTTACTTGGTGTTATTAAATTTCAGTCCTATCTCTAACAAAGGCTCTGTGATAACTGGGACTTAAAACCAAGTTTGTCTAGTGTCAGCATTGAGTAACAGGATGAAATAATAATTGAAGAAAGTCATTAGAAATCAACAGGAAGGTGAGGATGCATAATACTAATCAAGACATGCTGGAAAAGGAAGTGGTGATTTCAATCTGCTGAGAATTTACTGTACATGCTAGCATCATAATGTCTAAAGTAAAATAATCTGAAATCATTTATATGGACTTTTAAAAACCACTTTTGCCAAAATTCGTGAAGTGGGGGCTATTAAGAAAATCAAGTAATCACGAGGTGAGAAAAATATGACTTTTAGAATGACAAACCATAAAAAAGCAAGCAATATAAGTAAATACCCAGGTGCCATGCTGGCAAAAGACCAGCCAAGTGATGACTGCAGAGCTACACTATGAGTGCTGTCAAATACATTTCAAATGACAGAAGAGCACACCTGAAGTGCAACAGAGTGTGAAAAACACCTAACTAAGGGACCTAACAGAGCTAGGTAAACTGGCAATGGGATGATGGATGGAATATGTCAACAAAACAGTATCATGGGCAATATTGCTCGGTTTAAAATGAAAAAAAAATACTTGAGAGTGGGAAGAAACTTAAAAAAAATCACCAGAATGTTCATCTGCAATGATGGTCGAAGTGTGACCGGATAGCTAAGCGAGAAGATAAATAACAATAAAAATACTACTGTATTATATATTTAACATATTTCATTGCACCTGTAAAAGTTATCTTCAGAAAAAATGCGGGAGTGCATGGGTGAGAGTACCTAAGTACATCTGTGTGCATATATGTACTAACATAAAATTTTTGCCTAACTATAAAGTTGAATTTGTAAAAGCACTAATATTTAATAAGATAGTCTTATGATTCAGATCTTCTGCTCAGTACTGTGATGTTGTACCTCTGAAGAGCCCACACTTCAGGTGTTCTACATGTGCACATATGCTCAAAGAAACACGCACATGCATATTTCTGATATACATGTAAAATATTTCCCCCCGTGTCACTGGCTTTTATAACATTTTACCTGTTTAGGGATTCCATACAGAAATTATCAGAAACAATGAAAGTTTTTCATAGGAATATAAAGTGAATAGACAGGGACACTTTGTTTCAGTCAGGAGATGAGGAAAGGTACAAAAGATGTATGAAATCACGGTGCAGAGGAAGGCAATCGGGCGTTATGTTTAAGGAGACACTTGATGCAGCTGAAATACAAAAACCCCTCTGAAACATACAGAGGTACTCTTCCATTTGACACTAAACTAGACTCATAGAACTTAACGCCATATGATAATCACCAGGCCCAGGAGTTTAGCAAGATTCTCCAAGAAGTTAGACAATTGTATCAATAACAAAACCATTGAACTATACATCAAGAAAAAAGAAATTAATGAGCAGACATGAAGAAAATGAAGCTTAAAATTATGTTTTCTATAGCAGCAGGGATTTCTATATTGTTTCTTGAGTGTTTTGAGGCACCTGAAAATACATCTGATAAGCATGGGCTTGATGGGTGGCTGTGTGATCTGGCACAGCAGCTCCACAGATCCCAAATTCTTATGTTCCTGTAATTAAAGGCAATATCAGTAACTTTGATGGCTGCATTTCCATTGTTCTTTGGTAGCAACAGGATATGTTATGCCCCAGAGAGTGGGCTTTAAAACTCCAGTAAACCTCAAAACCTATTCATCCATCAGGAGTTAAAATCTTTCAGTGCACTGCAATAAAAGCTGAGCTTTATGCAGAATAGTCTCTTACATGACAGGTAACAGTTGGAAATGATGGTCTAAATTCAGGGTAGGTAGGAATCCCAAGTAGTGTTTCCATTGCCTTCAAGTTAAAAATAATTTAATTTGTTCAGAGATAAATTGTAAGTCTATTTTGGATTCCTGAAATAAATGTTGAGTTATATGATTTCTTTCAATGTAATTTTGTATTTAGCATGTCTATTGTTTAGACTCAGTTTTAATACTAAAATAAAATCATATGCTCTAAAATGAAATATTAAGGATAAAATGTTAGACTGAGGCACAGATTTATGAAGGTCATTTCAGTGTCACATTTGTTGCTAATACTATACCAGGAACAGAATTTTTCCCCACAGATAAATAGAAAAATATCTCTATTGTGACACACATTCTTTTGTCATGCTGATTTTGAACACGATTGCAAATTTGCGAATAAGTTGGCACTCACAAGCGGATGATCTCTACTGTTATTTATAACACTAGAGTATGAAAATAAATCAAATCTCTTCAAGTGTGTAACATGGTCAGGAGCTGCAGCTGAGGAGAGGTCTACTCTGGCTAGATAAGCCAATCTAAGTAAATTTTTTTGTTTGTTCAGTTTTGCATGCTAAAACTGTAAGATTAGCTGGCTGGCTTAGGAATGGTTATCTTAGCTCAGCATATATCATTAAGTGGCTAGATGCTCCTTTGGCGGGCCAGTATGGAGACTGACAGTGTCTGCTTTCTTGTGTGTGTGCAGTCCTTCAGATCAGGTACGCCTCCCAGTGACAGCTTTCATTCTGGTACCATGGATTGGTGAGCAAAGTGCTTGGAAGAGGACTGGTGGCTTTGGGAATCCCATGGCCTACGCTTCTGTGCTGGGGTTGTTGGTTTTTCTTCCCCCTTCCACTACTGAACTTGCTGGGCAATTTTGGCTGTAGCTGCCTAACAGGATGAGACCTGCAGCTAGTGAAAATCAGTGCTCTGTTAGAGGATAAAGAGCTTGCAAATATCCCCATCTAACAAAAAACCCTAGAGTGTTTCTGGCTGTTGTTTGTTTTTTTTTTTCCATTTCAGTTTGAAATAGTCAATCCGCTCACAGAAAACTAAAATCAGAGCTTAAGTTTAGACACTGAAGTCAATCAGTTACACATCATAGATCCACGAGAAACCAGGCTACATTTGCTCACTGCTCATGGAACTTTTTCTTTCTTCTTTTTTTTTTTTTTAAAAAATCTATGGTTTGAATAAAAGAGTATAAGCGCAGCTTTATCAGATTCCACTCCAAAACATTTTGTATAGGTTGCTTGGAAAGGGAGTCAGAATAGTTTTGCTTTCTCTGCACCCGGTCCTTTGGTGATTTGCTTTTTTTTTTTCAGAGGCATCCTATCCACCAGCATCCTTGCCTTCCTCCTACTGACACTATTTCTCCAGCCCTACCAGATACTGCTGCCTTCTTTCAGGCTGCTGCCAAGAACCAGAAGAGAAGCTCTGAAATGTCACGGACATACTTGTTCCCATTTGGTAGCACATTCATTCCCTCCTTACATCTCTGATCAAGTTCCCTTTACAAAGGTAACACTGATACCTTTGCATCCTGACCCCATAACAGTAGGAGTACACCCTAGAGTGATCAAATGATTTAGTAGATTTGAGGTCAAGCTTTTACACGTGCAAATACCAGTATATGCAAGGCAGGAGTAAGGAGATCCTCACTCGTACCCGTGTCCTCCTGGCCAAAATAAGCTGAGCTGATCCTGTGAACAACTCCTGATTTTAAGAACTGGAATAGATCAGATCCTAACAACAATCATGCATTTCATTCACACATTGTTTAGTTTTCTTTCTTAACTGAAATAAAGATGCTTTTGCATAGTTCAGGGTTTCATTGTAAAAGGCTCATATAGTTCCCGAATTGTAGTTCCCAACACGTTCTGCACCAGCTTTGCTGCAATCACTGGAGATTGCCCCTGAGGAGGAGTAGCGTAAACTCAGCCAGTGCTGTACATAGAAAACAGCACATTGATTTCTGTTTGTTCTTTTTTGCCTTGCTTATTCTGGGCCCTAAACAATAAGGTCCAAGTACTCCAAAAGCATGCCTGTAAAATGTGTTGCCCATAGATTAAATCAGTCACTCAACGGCTTCTCTGTAGAGGCACATTATGGGACTGA
>WEIS01051790.1:0-11244 GCA_013389965.1 Todus mexicanus | reverse complement strand
TGAGGGTGCCAGAGCCTGGCCCAGGCTGCCCAGAGAGGTTGTGGAGTCGCCTTCTCTGGAGACATTCAAAACCTGCTTGGATGCGTTCCTGTGTGACCTGCTCTAGGTGCTCCTTCTCTGTCAGGGGGGTTGGCCTAGATGACCTTTTGAGGTCCCTTCCAACCCTGAACGTTCTGTGATTCTGTGAATTCCGTTGGGCGCTGTGTGCTGCCCCAGCCGGGCTCTCTCCCCAAGCCTGGCTCTCTGCCCAGCTGGGCCTGTTGGGCCTGCGACAGTGCCTTGTGCCAGGAGCGTGTCGCAGGCTAGTACAAACCTGTGTCGAACTATCAGTGGGATTAAAAGGTGTTTAGGCTTGTTCTTTGAGTCCCCGTGAACCACGGGGAGGACAGTTTTTCCCCTCCTTGCTTGTGCTTCCCAGCAGGTGTGCTGCTGCTCTGTCCTGCCTCAGCCAGCTCAGCGAGGAAGCCTTAGCCTGAAATGCTGCTGAGCTCCAGCCACTGGCTGCATCTCGTAACACCCAAATTCCTCTTTTTCCCTTAAAAAAAAGTGTGGGCGGGTTGCACAGTTGAGTTGGTTCTTCATTTAAATGGGCCGTTTAAGGGAACAGAAATGTGTTGATACTCTAGTCGTGATTTAAGTTTGATCAATTAAGTCACTCTTAAGAGAATAAAAGTGACTCTAAATTAATATGTATTACGCCTACTCCTCCACTATTGCATTAGCGTTGACCGTAGCTTGCTGTCTCGACTTGATAAATAGCACTTAAGAAAATCACATTTCCTCTTTTTCCAGGGTTACACGTGTTTTCAGTAGACGTGAGGTGCAAAATACATTCTGTATGTGAGATTTAGTGCATCAGTCAAACATACTAAATGGAAAGCATGCTGGTTTCAGTACTTAATGGTGTTACTGTTGGTAGCGATAGACTTTAGAGTTTTTTCTGTCTGGAAGAGTAATGATTTCTAAACGAGTGCTTATCTGCAGAGCTTTTGTATCTTGGTAGAACATGTAAAAGGATTAATTTATGATAGGAAGTTTTCACTGCAGTATCTGCTCTGTGGTGCAGAACAGGTGCAGTTTCTACTTAAACGTGAGGTCTTGGCACCTTTGTTGGTCAAGTGGGCGGTGGCGGAACTGTGCCAAATTTTAGAATTGGTCTGCACTAATTCTGTGCCCACACAGGGAGTAACTTAAATTGACCTGAAAGTTTGTTACTTTTACAGGAAACAAATGTTAAAGAATTGCTCTGTTCTTAATTTTCTCTTGAACTGAGAAGTAGTCACTGAAGTGCAACTTGTAAAAGTTAAGAGGAAAAAACAACAGATATTTAAAAAATTCACATCTGTCTTGTTTTATGTTTTTCTTAAGGCTAACTACTAGTGTGCTTATTTGATACGAACTGACCTGTGACTATGTGAGCCTAATTTGACGCACGTCTTCCTGATTGCAGCGTAATTTTGCTGACTCATAGGAGTTATGAAAAGTCATAACACCTTGTTATGCTTTAAGAAGACTAAATTTGGCAAAATTCTTATAAAACAAAAAATACTCTTGACCATTTAGGGAAATATCTGTCATTAAAAACTGAGATACTATTCAGATTTTCATACGGTGCGTTGGAATGCTTACCTTTGAGTTGGTTTCCTAATCACCATTATTTTGATGTAGTCATTCACGTTGCATTCAGTTTGCTTATTGGTTTCTTCCTCTCAAACCTCAGCAATAGTGTAATGGTCTTTTCCTTTTTAAAACTACTGCTGTGGTCTTCATAATGGAGCTTTTTGTCTCTTTCCACAGTGAAGGGAAGTCAAAAATGTGAGCTGAATTGCCGTGCGATAGGCTACCGATTCTACGTGAGACAAGCTGAAAAGGTGATCGATGGGACACCCTGTGACCAAAATGGAACTTCAATCTGTGTGGCAGGGCAGTGCAAGGTAAGGCTACTGTCTAGCAGGTCTGCACCGTATTTAATTTCTGGAAGAGGTTGATAATGACTCTACCTGAGAAATGATGTCTTGAACTTCTCTCCTTTAAAGAAGATGTGAAATAAATTAACTTCCATTATTACAGGTTTTCTTAAGTAATGTTTCTGTCTACTGAGAACAAACTATGGAAAGCTGTAATGCTAGATTCAGAAGATGTTCTGACCACAATCACTGTGACTTCCAGTGAACTTTTCCCACATATTTAGCTTTCTACAGAAGAGATTCTATGAAAAAAATGGAACAAAAAATTGGAAGCTAAAATAAGAGAGAAATGTAATATCTTTGTCTGACCCAGCTTCAGAGGGAAGATATTTTTTTCAGTCTGCAACATTTATTCCATTATGTGTTTATTTTGATTACTTGTTAGCTGCTCTAAGTGTGACTTTTCTGATTGGTCCATGTTTGCTATTTTTAAGAATCAAGTTTTACTGGCTATCCATTTGTTCTCTTAGAAAATACTTGAGTGAATGGCTGGTTTTGAAGAGTTCAGGAGGACCTACTGCATTGGCTTTTTTTTGCAGTATGCTGTGTAATGAATAAATACAACTACTTTCTGCAGGTTGGTAACAATTGTAAACAAAATGTTACAGTGTTTAGGGAAGAATTTATTTTAATTATTTTTTTTTTGTAATCTTAGCAAAAGGAAGAAATTCTTAACAAGGGGCTTTTTGACACTTGGTTGATGTTTCTCATGTTTGTTGGTAAAAGAAGCAAAAGTGGGTCAGATGTGACTCATGAACTCAAATAGTGAAAGATGAAGTTCAGTTTAAGTAGTTGGTTTGCCAGAGGGAATCACTTTATGAATGCAACTTTTTCCTCTGCGTGTCCAAATCCTTCTTTCTTGTGCACATCTGGGCAATGCCGTGTGTGTTTGTACTCTGTATTCCTCAATGCAGCTGAAGCCATAGCTTGAATTTCCTTTGTAGATGATAGATCTGTGAGGAGTTGATTATTCTTTAAAGCTTTCCTTGATCTCAAACCAATTCAGAAAGGTCCAGAGATTTGTTTTAATTACAGTGCTGATCTATGACTCAGAAAACTGAAAACCAGATACAGTATACCAGCTGTTGTGTTTTCCCAGTACTGTGATATTTTGTGGGTTGGAATTAATTTTTTTTCTTTCATTTTTTTCTATGGTGTTGAAAATAGACCTAAAAATCAAAATCCTGATGTCTTTTTCAAGTATTCCTCAATGGTTCTTACTTAATGCTCCATGGTGTAGTCTATTTAATTAAAGAATTAAATAGAACCGGTTCTATGCTGGTGCTCAGTGCCTTAAAAGTAATACCATGAGAAAGCCAAGATAAAGCAGGTAAGGCACTAGTTATTCTGTGTACATTGTAGTGGTTCTCAGTACAGCAAAGCAGAATGAGAATGTGAGCTGGGAGAAACCGAGGGACAAAGTCCTCAGATGCAGTAGCGTTAACCATACTTGTGCAGAAGGCTGAACATTGAGGCTTTGGGAGACCTATCTAACTAAGTTTCTAAAAGATTTTTCTTTTGAAGAGGAAATTAATTCAGATTATTTTCCAGCTTCCTGTGATTAGTTCTTTTATCTGGAGCAATTCACCCATATTCCTTACTTGCAACCTCATTAAAACTGTGATGGAGATGTCAGCTGAAAGAGGCTTGACCTGTTTGACCATGTAATAGTTAAATTGAGATTTTTGTGTGTGTGTAAACCATACTCCTTTGTTTCAAAGTTTTGAGTTAGTATTTGAAGGAGTATTCAGGAACACATATGTCAAACTAAAGGAAAATCCAGTACTACAACTTCACGGTGCTTCAAAGCACTGTCACTTATGACTCAGTTGTTTTTTCAGTGATTTTCACGGTTTGAGTTTAGAAAGTCAGTGCTATGTCTTTGGTGAAAATATACTTCTAAATAGTGAATGTGGCAGGTTTACATTGGAGGGAAGTTGATAATGTTATGTCAGACGACATATGCTTCATTCTTCTTAAAAGTACTTCGTGTTTCAGGATAGATTTGTCTGTATTAAAATTACCTTGTTCCTTTTTCATCTGTTCCATGTATAAAGTCTCATGTTCCCTATAATTAATAGGAGTAATAAATCTGATGCCCAAACGAATATTAAGTTGCATATATTGCATGTCTCATTGGACTCTGTGACTTGCATAGGCAACGAAACTATTAAAAATAAATAAAACCATTTTACTTAACAGTGATTTTACAGGATGTAATGTTAGAGAATCTAATAAGTTTTTTTACGGTCAGATGGTTAACATTTTTCTGAAAAGTCGTTAGTATTTACAGTTAACTGAAACTGTTTCTCAGGTAATGAAGCTTATTCAAATCTTTGTAGTAGACAGCTCTTCCTGAACTGCACATGATTACTTTTTTTTCCTAAGTCAGCTAATTGAAGCAGCTACCAAATTTGTGGTCTCTATCACCCTCTGTTGCACATTTCACTGCATTACCAGAACAAATACATCCTTGTGTTAAAAAAACATGATCTATTTTGTTACCAGGACCATTGCTCATGGCTAGTATTTTCAGTCTACCTTATTCTTAGAAGCAAAAGATGAAAAGTGTTGTTATTAAAAAAGAACAATTAATTAGAAACAGAATAAAGAATATGATAGAGACAGGTTTACCTTCATCTGAAGTGAAAACTAAACATGCATGAAGTAAGGTATTTCTCACTTCTCGCAGTTTAACCCTTTAAAACATTATGTAAGGCAACCACAAGTAATGTTATTTAGAAGTTCTCAGTGTATAAAATGCAGTCACACCTGTTAACGCTGCAAGTACATTACAGAGAAGTTTCATTTAAACTTCAAAACCAGAATGTGTAATACTTAACTTTCTCCTTTTTGAGAAGCTAACTAGTGTTAGCTAGAATAGAGTAGCCTTTTAAAACTGATATACTGTTTAATCCCATCAGCAAAGATAAACTAGAGCATAAGAGAAGATTTTAACATTGGTAGCATGTGCAAAAGTCCTTCTTAAAGCCTGGTTTTGTGGCCATTACCATATCGTACAGGAAGGTTCGAACAATAGGATATTTCTGAGTATCTCTGAACAACTTCCAGTAACCATTGCCTTATTTCTGAAGAGTGGTTTTTTCACTGTTTGCATTCTTTTGTTCAACTGACCTCCAGAGATGGAAGTAAAAGCTTCATAATTTATCCTGCACAAGAGGGAACATGTAAAAGCTCATTTTTTCAGATGTAGTCCTTGAACAAAACTAAATATGGTCTTATAATTAAATATCCTAATTGGTTTCGGTTTTTTCACTGTATTTGTCTGTGATATAACAATAACTGGCACATATAATCATCAAGGAGACCATTATGTACTTCCTGGTGTAGACAAGCCTCAGAATTCATTTACTTGACAAGTAAATTAATTTAAAATAAAACTAGGCCAAATAGGAAGAAGCAGGTGATATTCTACCCTATTCTATAGTTTTATTATTTCCATGTAAGATTGGTTTTTTCTGCACATTTAAACAGTGTTCTTCTTTCTGATGGATTTTGGGAAGTGAATGGACTTTCTCATTGATGGTCCTATTGAGTTCCACTTGTGTTTTTTTCAAAATTTGTATTTAGCACCACAGCTTGTTATTGCTAATATATATACTTTGATTAGGTTTCACTCTGAACTTTCACAGTGCTGTTAACTTAAAGAATGCCTTCAAATGAGGCTTCTTCAACTTGCTATTTAGCCAGAAGCATGTGTTTTCTTGTTTCGAGGTATTTTTTCTGCTTCTTTTAAATCAGGGTGTCCTTTTCTCCTGGAGCCAGTGGGATGATCCTGCTCAGCAACTTTTAAGTTGAGAGGAAAAAAAGCAACTAGAATAGTGGTAGTTTTAATAAATAAAGCAAAATAGGAGGAAAGAATGCTCTTGAAAAATTTTGGCCTTGAACATAGTTTGCTAAATGTACCTATAGGGAAGTACAATGAATGCGTTTTTTGCTTGCATCTAGGATACTTCCGCTGGAAGTCTTTCCAGTACTTGAACAGGTGACTCATAGACTTGGAGAGGGAAAAAAGGTTTTTTTGAGCTGTGAAACAAATTTTTTGCAGAGATGTTAGTTACCACGCAGTGGCGCACTTTCCAAAAGTAATATTTAGCATTTTGCGTAGAGCTTCATTTGGGTTGGTACTGTAGATATCTTCAAAGTTGCCTGAAACAACTATTTTCTCTTTCCCGATTCTTGGATTACATTTTCTCTTGTGTTGTAATTTATTTTTGTCTTCCAGTTAACTTCTGAAGTTAACTGAAAATACCTTAGTGGTTTTAAAACGCACACAGTGAGTAACTTCAGTAGCAAAATGACTGACAATAGAGATTTTACTTGCCTTTAAAAGAAAACAAATGCATCGGATGTTGAAATCCTTGCAATTTAGATGCATTTCAGAATCAAATGAAAATTCAATCTCTAGTTTGTTTGTATTCAAGGCTTGCTTTTTTTCTTATTTCTTTTTTTGGTTTCTATCGATAGTAACTGAGGACACTGTGCTCTGAGCTCAAGACCTTTTCAAGGAGTAGGTAGGATGCATTCAAAGAGGTAAAAGTCAGCATTTTGCCTGATCTTGATTTAGTTTTGCACATACTGTGTATGGAGCCTCTGTTGGAGGCTTTTGCTTCCAAGGGAAAATGGTTATCTATGAAAGAGTCCATAAAAGTGAAAAGCTATGGCTACAATAGTTACAGAGAGTAAGTGAACCTCTGTGTGGTTTCTTGACCTCACTGTCTAAAAAGTCACTAAAAAGCACCACTACAACCTTTTGTGCTTATGATCTTTGGCCATGACCTATTTTCAGTTGCTTCGCATAGCTGATACACAGCAGGTGCAAAGCCTGTGTGTAAAAGATACTGAAATGAGAACTTTACTGTCTTTGAACTGAGCTAAAACTGGTGTAAAATCCAATGATAGGAATTTTAAGTAAGGTCTGCACGTCGTAATTGTGTACATAACTTTTTTTTTTTTTTCTCCAGCACTTGGAACTCCAAAGCAAGATTTCATTGTTTTGTTGAACTATAACCTGACAAGAAACTTGTTTGATATTACGTATTAACATAGTTCAATAATGTTGAAATTTGGCTTACAGTTCTGAGTACTGGAGAAAAGTGTTATCACTATATGTTAAAATATTTTCACCAGACCCGCCGTGAAAAAGTAGTATAAAATACTTATGCTAGCAAGTGCCTGGTTAAACAGGCTTTTTTTCTTAATTAATAAAAATTTACAGTGTCATATGTCCAAGATTTGACAAATCTCAATACTGAAAAATGAATGAACCAGAATTCAAAAAATTAAATGGTCTTACTTAACGTTTAAAAGTTCCATAGTGTATTGATGAAATGTGTAATTAAGGTTAACCGATGGTTGTAATTATATGAAACGTTTTCCTTCTTGTAGATCAGATTGTCTAGGTAGTTTTCTTAAACAACAAAGAGGAAACCAATTCCATGTGTAACTCTGGAGATTTAAAAAATAAACCACTAGAACTTCTAATGACATTGTATCTTACTGCTGCAGTGTTATGCAATTATATTATTACGAAACTGTAAAATCTGGAAAAAAAATATATTCTCCAGACAAACCCAAAATGGTTTTACACAATGTCTTTGTTCTAAAATGGTTTTAACTGCTTTTAAATCCTGGCCTGTATCAAAGATGGTGTGGCTGGCAGGACTAGAGAAGTGATTGTGCCTCTGTGCTCAGCACTGGTGAGGCCGCACCTCAAATACTGTGTCCAGTTTGGGGCACCAAAGATCATCAAGTCCACCCTATAATATAACACCACCACATCAACTATGTCGCTAAGTACCACATCCAATCTTTCTTTAAACACCTCCAGGGACGGTGACTCCACCACTTCCCTGGGCAGCCCATTCCAGTGTTTTATCCCCCTTTCTGTGAGGAAGAGCTTCCCAACATCCAACCTAAACCTCCCCTGGTGCAGCTTCAGGCTGTGCCCTCTTGTCCTGTCACAAATTGCCTGGGAGAGGAGCCTGACCCCCACCTGACTACAGCCTCCCTTCAGGGAGTTGTACAGAGTTGTAAGGTCCCCCCTGAGTCTCCTCTTCTCCAGGCTGATCAGCCCCAGCTCCCTCAGCCTCTCCTCGTAAGATTTCCCCTCCAGTCCCTTCCCCAGTCTGGTCGCTCTCCTCTGGACCTGATCCAGCACCTCAAGATCCTTTCTGAAGTGAGCGGCCCAGACCTGCACACAGTGCTTGAGGTGAGGCCGTAAACCCCCCCACAACTGATCCGTGGTTTTAATTACAGAATTTTTCTCTGAATGACATTTCTTGTGCTAGAGATCAGAGCTTGGAAATGTTCAAGCCATTTGACTTTGAACATCTCATTGTGGTGATCAGGTTAGGATTCCCCAAAAGGGCTTACAGCTTCCTCTCTGCTGAATATATGAAGAGATCCTGACACCATGATTAGATGCCTAAAACTAGACATTCTCAGTATATCACTCAAGATATGGAGCGGCATTTTGGCTTACTCTATATGTGTTGTATTTATTTAGAGCAGACTTGATATGGTATGACGTATTTGGTGACAATTCTCATTTGCTTGTGTCCTTTGTTTGCATTCTGAGTCTGTTAGAGTTTAACCTGCAGTGTGGTTGGAATGTGCAATAAGATTACTGTAAGTATCACCAATTACAAAGAAAAGGGTAATGTATGTATGCTAGAGACAGCTTCTTAGCAGATTGAAATGTTCACATGGCAGATGGGGTCATGGAGTAGGGGAAGAGCCATTTAGGAACATTTGTGGTGAAAAATGAAGGCTTGCATGTGTGAGGATTTATGAGGTGAGCGCCAAAACAATGACTGAAGCAATAAATGGAATTGTTATTTAATTTTCATTTTGATTTGTTGTTTCTTTCTCTGTCAGTTTGAATCCACATTGTCTCCTGTGATGCCCACGGTCTAGAAAGCAGCCTTGTTTCTCTGCAGTTGGATAACCCTGTGCTGGTTTGTTGCTGCACCTCCTTTTGTGCTAGTGTGGTGTTAGCAATGATGCACTTGACTACCGATACTTCAGAGCTCATCTTCAAGTCAGAGTTCGTAGAAATACAATATGAAAGCGTATTAGTGGCTGAAAAGGTTGCTCATTTTTTCTTTTATAGTGCTAATATACCAACTGGTGACAGGTTAATATTAGTAGTATTCTAATTGCTGTTACTGGTTATAAAATTACCAATAAGATAGAAATTTTATTGCAATTCAGTACTTTCAGAAACTTTGGAATTTAGGCACCGTAGGATTTTTTTGGTTAACTACGAAACTACTAAGAAATCATAATAAACTACCCGGGGCAAAAAACCCGGGGGTCTTAATGAAAGTAGAAGAGTTTTTAGAAAGTGATGACATTGCAGCAAAGTGCTGACTGACCTAAGCTGTTTTTTACTAAGGAGCCAAGCAGTAAGTAAATGCTTAATTTTGTTTTGATGATTTTTTGAGAGCAAATTGAAAATGCTAATACGAACCGTAACAGAATATTCCAAAATACCTATTTAATTGGGAAACTGGAACAGCAATCTTGGAAATCTGGTCTGCAGGAAATTAAGTATTTAGGCTTTGTTTTCATTTTAACTACATTACAATATTACTTTAGAGCCTGGAAAGTGTCCAGTATGTTTTTAGGCACTTCTACTAAAACAAAAATTATTATTTTTGTAGACTGGGGTGGGCAAATTTGTCAGTTGGGAGGAAGGTACATATAGATGTTAGTTCTGTGTGTGCTTCTGTCTTTTTTTTGGCAGGCACTTGCACATACATATATAGATGCACCCAGAGCAAATAGTTAAGGAGCTGTTCTATATTAAAACGTGCTCAAAGTGTTGCTTTATTGTGTTCAATGAAAGCCATGAAAGAAGGTGCTAGCTTGTTAAGAACAGAGAGACATTGGATTTGCAGTAGTGTATGTATAAAAGAAGAAACACTTGGAAAGCATGCAAGTTCAAGCTTTTCCAGTATCTAATGGAGAGATGAAGCTGCTGGACTATGTAGTGTGGCTGGTTCATTGCTCCTAGGAGCCAGTATGGGTTCTGATCCTTGTTACCGAATTAACAGAACTGTTCTGCAGTAGATTTCCTGTGTGACCATGGATATTTCATTTAAGCTCTTGAGTTGTTGTTAATGTAGCTCTTTGGAAGGATAGCTGAAGGGGGTGCTGAATGTGCAAGCTGGACCCAAAGGCTCTTTTTCAGACTCTGTAGACCTGTTAAGAATCAGTTTTTTGTTTTTCACTGTGGTAGAACCCAAAGAATATTGTGACTTTACTTCCTTAGGTGACTTTCTGGGAACTGGTTCTTGTATTCTCCACATGATGCATATTGTTCCCAAACATGCTTTTAATGCCTGGATTCTCCATCTCAAAAAATGGGCATAGCATGGCAAGTCCTTGTTTTATAGGATAAATACAATTTGTGAGACTTAGTGAAGTGTTTGTAGGGCCTGGATTAATAACAGAGCATTGCACTTCATTGTAACAAATCATTCTTTGTGTTCTGTGTGTTTTGACCACATTGATCTGCAGAAAGTTGAGCAGAACGAAGGTGTGGGAGAATATTCTTGGGACGAGAAAGAATGTGAGTCATAATCCTTTGCCGAGACTAGAGTTTCAATTTTCATGCAGAAGCTCATGTTTACAAGATGTTTACAAGATACAGTTTAGTTTCATGAGAGTCTAACACAGAATTCCCTTCAGTTTAGATTTCACATTAGTTCCAAGTTTTCCCAGAAGGGTTTTGAGCTTTTCTCAAAAGCTTAAAATAAAACCCCAGTATTCTGGATGTCATCTGGTACCACCTCAGTCTGTGAAATTTAATAAGATTAGATCAGAGATTGTAAAACAATGTACAGCTAGATCAAAATGAGCTGGTTCAAACGTGGTTGAAATTGAACTTTTGCCAGAACCTGAAACTGGCCATACTTTCTTGTGGCTTCACAGTGAATCTGGCGTCTTTATTTTTTTACCAGAAGCGCCATGGTATTGGACTTTTCTTGCAGTCCTACAGTCTGGAGTCACGTGAATGTATGATAACTTAAGTTTTCATTAAAAACTATGTAAAATTCCAACTTCCGTGATTGCTAAGGAAAACAAAACCCAAAAAACCTAGATCATACACTCACAAAACCAGTGAGGTGATTTCAAACCCTTAGTAAAAATAATGTTGATTTCTGAGTCTGTGCCCTGTTTTGGGGCCCCAAACATTTTAGTATTGTAACAACAAGTTTTTCTGATCGACAGAAATGGCAGCAAAACG
>WEIS01051781.1:8900-20858 GCA_013389965.1 Todus mexicanus | reverse complement strand
TTTACTTTGAGAGTGACAGAGCATTGGAAGAGGCTGTGTAGAGAGGTTGTGGAGTTTCCTTCTCTGGAGACTTGTAAAACCCATCTGGACGCATTCCTGTACAATCTGCTGTAAGTGAACCTGCTTTGGCAGGGAAGTTGGACTCGCTGATCTCCAGAGGTCCCTTCCAACCCCTACCATTCTGTGTTTCTGTGATACTGTGATGTGTTGGTTAAACCAGTTAGGGTATTGACACTGATTTGAAATCTGTGACATGGCAAAATTTAAACTGACAACCAGTCTTCAAAAAAGCAATGTTTGGCTTATTCATGGCAATTCAAGGACAGGTGTTTATTTTTGTTTGTTTGTTTGTTTATAGCAAAAAAGAATTGCTTTAATCAAACTATCAAGGAGGGGCAGTTAGTCAGAAGTCAGAAAGGAAGCCATGACCTTTGTATAGAGGATATTTATCTAAGAGTGGGTCTCTTGTTTTGACTAGTCCAGGTATCTAGGTATCATGTAGATCTACACAATTTCTTTTAATTAAGCTTGTTAATTAAACTGGTTGATTACATTCACTTCAATGCAAATCTTTTGAAGTAAAGTATTTTAATTTTAATAATCTGTCAGAAAAACTTTAACTTCGATGTATTAGTTTAAACAATACTTTCCTGTATTACACTAAGCTTTCAAAGTCAGGCAGAAAGTGAGAATATTCTACTGTGTAGCTGCTATTCACTTTTCAAATTCTCATTTTGCACACTATTACACATGTAGTAATTATGACTGCGGCAAGAGGGAGGAATAAAATGAACATCAGCTACAAATTTAGAATGAGAAAATCAGACCCGCTGGAAAAACTTTTTCTTTTCTAGCATGAATGTATTCCAGATTAATGTGTATTGTGTGAGAGGGTAAATAGTGCTAAATTGCTGTACTCTGTACAAAATGGGTAGCAACTCCTGCCAATACACTGGAAGTATTAGAGGAAATCCTAGAGACTATATAACGAATACTTATCTGTTCTTGTCTTTAATAGTGAGTATCAAGAACTTCTGAAGCATATACAGGAGACTCAAGACTCCAGAGTTTCAGAGGACCTACAACGGCAGCTGGATTGCCTTGTAAAACAGATGGACATTAAAGCCGAGCAAATATCCAAGCTGAAAAAGCATCAGGCTACTGTAAGAATAAAATGTAAACTCTCTAGCTAGGAACGCACTAGTTGAAAGGCTGCCGCAATAATGCCTCCTGTTGTCATTACCTAGAATGTCACTGGAATGCTTAAGCCAGGATGTTCCAGTATGGATGATTGTAATTAGATGTTTAGCTCGGTGTTCTTGTACCTCCAATTCTGTCTTTTGATCAAGAAAACGTGCTTGCAGCTGGCAGCTAGGAATGTAGACTGGTGGAAACTCTTCTGCAACACAGAGGTCTGCAATACAGAGCTGGGTTCTTCAGTCTGTCACTTCTGCTCACTGCATTAAGACAAAGTGTTGAGATTTCATTCCTTTGGGTTCTGTCCCTCTGGGGAATGAGAAAGAAGCTACAATTCCTTTACAGGCTGGATTAAATGTCTTTTATATTACTAAAATATCAAATCTTTTTACTGACCAAATAGTCTGTTGACCACAGCTTCTCTGAGGTCATAGCCAGGCAAGCCTTTCAGTTTTGTTTAATCCCTAACCTGTACACATTCTGTCAGTATTCATTTTAGAGCCATAACAGCTTTTCATACATGCCCATATATAATCATTCTTCTGTAGATGAACAGCTTAACCCCTTTGCAGCAGTTTGGTTTGGAACATACAATTAAAAAGGCAATCTATAGTTCTGTCTAATTGTTTTCTGTTCTTCCGTCTTGTGTTTCAGAATAAATAGACTTACGTAAAAACTTTGCTTATATAGGAAACAAAACAAAACTCAGACCTTATGAGAGAGAGAGGTGATGGTTAACTTAAATCTGGCCAATTTTATTCACGTTCTTTGATAGATTTCACTCACTGGAACCTTTTATTGTCGACATAATTGCAATCACAAAGGTGCTTATGTCAAAGTAATCTTGTCAGGGTTGCACATTAGCAATGTGGACAAATGACATGGACTGTTGTGTTCTCAGTGCCTCTCTTGGCAATGTCAGCTATTTTTTGGATAAATCTCTAGTTTCTGAGGAGCCAACATTTACAGTCTTATTCCTTGCCTCAGAATCTTGCTGACTTCATCCTCCAGGAACCTTAGACAGTGGACAACAACTGCACCCTTATTTCTGCCTTTTGTGTATCTTTATTGCTGCAGTCTACCTTCATTTTGGAATGATGAGAAGAGGAATAGCAAATACAGTGTGGTGCAACCTTGTTGTCAACCTTGCCTATTATCAGGGAGCAGATCTAATGACAAGTCACCTATGCTCTGGTACAGCCTTATCAGAGCACACGCCTTAGAGTGATGATGTAAATAGTATGTTCTTTGCGTTTGTCTGTCTGATTACTGTCTATTATGTTCTGGTTATCAATACAAGCCACTCCTATAACCCTTGGCCTATATTGTTTTTTCTGGTGCTTTTGAACACTGACATTTCTGTTTGTATTTTGTACTGACCAATCTTAATATTTCTGGTGCATATTCCTGCTTATAAACCCTATCACACTGAAAATGCTGCGGTCATCTCTGTGTTTCACAGTTAATAATATGTTCTAGAATGCAATTAAAGTTAATTATTTTTAGAAATAGACAAAACCTAAATTGGCATATGGAATGCTTCCAGCCTAATTTTATCTTTGGGAGTGACCTTTTCATGCCAAGTGCAAGTCAAGACTTAAGATTTGACATTTAAAAACCCCCATTCTTTAGCAATCAACCCTATTTATTCTGTCTTCCAATTTTGTTATGAGGCTTCAAAGTAAACTGCTTAGATAGAGTAACTGATACTAAACATTATACATTTTATAGGTTTGTTGGAGGTTATTTTGGTTAGAGTAGTATGCTCTGAAATGGAAAAAGACCGCTGTAAATATAAATTGGTTACACGTGATATTCCATCTCTTTCAAACAAGCATTTTTACCTTAGGGAGTGGTAGGTTCATCAACCTATTGAGTGAAGGTGAGGTCAGCTTTCTGCAGTATTTTCGGTTACAGTGAGATAACTGTGTGCCAGATTAGTAAGATTTAACTTTTTCTTTTTTTGATGTCCCATATATATCTTTAGTTTGGAGTTTGGTAGAAGTCCAGTAAGTTCTACAGCTCTAGGTCTTCTCATTGTGTAACATTCTAATGAGTAATCTTTCTTCCTAGATGCGGAAATTAAAGAGAAAAACTCAGAAATTGAAGCAAGGGGCAGCTCATGTCAGACTGAAGTCTGATGCCCAAGAGGAAGCAAAACAGATTGCAGTCACTGTAAGGGAAAGTATGTCTAAATCTTGTCCTGGACAGAAAAGCAGAAGCTCTCTTCAGCTGCTAAAGAATGTGCAGAAACTTCAGTCAACACTGAAAAAAGATGATATCATGTGGGAGCAATAGTTCTGAAGTTTAGTGTTAGAAGTTTTTTAAGTTGTCTGACAGCTAGTTTTTAGTTTCACAGAATACATTTTAAAAATAAAGCAGATATAGCATAGCTACAGGTATACATTCTAAATTGCCTACTCACTAGTAGGCCAGTTTGTTCACCTCAGAATTAACTTTCATGTAGCTATAATTCAACTACACTGACTTGTAATAAAGTGGTTTAATAGATTAATGAAATGCTTACTTGTTAACTTACAAATAAAATTTTATAACTTTTTTACACTGCAAATAGTGTGCTGAAGCTCTGTAGCTGTGTGTGAGAGAGCAAGTGAGAAGGGCCTTACGAAGCCCTTAGGAGCCTAAAGCATTATATTTATCTGAAGGTCCACCTCTAGACAAAAAAAACATCACGCACTGAACTGAGTGAGACAAATTGCCAGCAAATTGCCCCAAGTGCACAAAACCTGGTGGAACGACTTTGCGTGATGGCAATGGCAGGAGTAGGAGCAAGAAGTGCCCTGGGCTTGCAGCTGGGGGCTGAGAGGACACCGAAGCTTCTATAGCTTGGGGTTGCTACAGAGACAGCTAGGCTTGTCTGGGCAGAGAGCCGACACATCAGTCTCCTGCTGCCTCTGTGCCTTGACCCGGTATTTTTGCTGACTATGGAAATGGGGGCCCATTTTGGAGCTGGAGAAGGACAGCCCCAGCTTCTCTACTGGACAAGAGGCTGCTGTGGAGGTCAGCAGCTTTAGGTCAGTCAACCAGGTACTGAATGGGGTGATGCTTAAATGATAGAAACATTGAATAGTCAGTCTTCAAAATATGTGTGCCAACAGGGGCTGTCCAATCCCAGAATAAAACTGCTTTGTTTGCCTTTCGGTGGAGCAAGTGGCCGGAGGGAAAGGGAAACAGCTGGACCTAGTCTTGTCAGCAACTGGGCGTTTCACTTCTCTGCCTGCTTCAGAGCCGGACGGGGAACTGAAAAAACTGTCTTGCTCAGAGCCAGGAGCTCGGATTTGAGAGGTGAAAATAGGAATGGATATGTGAACTTACATTAGTTGACGGGGTACATCTCTTGTATTTCAACTTGGAAGATTTAG
Source organism: Todus mexicanus (assembly GCA_013389965.1). Classification (NCBI taxonomy): domain Eukaryota; kingdom Metazoa; phylum Chordata; class Aves; order Coraciiformes; family Todidae; genus Todus; species Todus mexicanus. The sequence continues at coordinate 16,278 of WEIS01051781.1, read as the reverse complement.
TTACATTTTAATAATCCTTTTGTGCTGCTTCTTTTTTTTTTTCTGGAGCTTTTATTTCTCTTGTGTGTGTGTTTTCACACACTAAAGCAAAGCAGATGTGCTTCAGCATGGGCTGAGAGAGTCAAGCCAGGTACAAAGTATATCCCAAACAAGACTTCTTGCTTCACGAAATGCAAAAAATTTGTTCAGACTGTACCGTGGTGGGGGGTAGAGTAGAAGATCACCTTGAGTATTTATTCTCTAGCATATTCACAGCTTGAGGCAATTGACAATCACATAAAATGTCTTCAAAGAAATATACAGTAGTGAATAATTCTGCAGAAATTGCAACGAAGTTAAACTTGTGTGCAAATGTTGGCAAAGTTCAGTTCCATGAGAATAAGGCAGGCAGATCACAGTGAGCTTTGCTGGGACCTGAATGCTTCATCTCCTGTGCTCCAAAAAAATTCTGGCCTGGAGCTCCATAAATGTACATTTGGAGAACGCAGAGTGGTTAGAGCAGCCTTCTTCACAAGAAAAATGTGTTTTGGCTTAACAAGCACTTGCTCTACTCTTTTACAGATCCTTGTTTTGATTTATATCCTGCATGTTTTTGTCGTCTCAGATGAAACTGTATTTTCATTTTATTTTTTTTTTTACTGAATGATTTGAATCTAGCTATACAGGGAAGCAAACAAAAACATGACAGAGATCCCAAAACAGACTAATAAGTTTATTTACTCAAAATCTGGGTTCTTTTACACTGAGTTATGCAAAATGACCACAACAAGTTTTGCTAGTATTTGAATCAAGGGTCATATTTTATGGCTAGACATTAAGGAAACTGGACAAAAGATGTAGGTCAAACAGTATAATTAAAAATACAGACCAGCAAATTGTATCCAACAATAGTTCACTTTCCTGCTGCTAATGAAATATGCTAGCACAAATTAATGGCTTGTTACTTAAGCCTGCTGGGAAGACTTTGTCCTAGTATAAAAGGCATTCAGTTTGAGCATGTGTGTTACAATCTTCTAACCAGCAAAGCTGGAGGTTGGACATAGCTATAAATCCAGGGTGTTCTGGGAATAGAAGCTGGCAAAAACACTCCCAGCAAAATAATCAGGGCAGGGATTTGGATACTGGCTAACCTAACTAAGTGCAGATGTTTATGTGGACCAAAAGACATTCCCAGAATAAGAATACTGTACAAACACATGATCATTTTTATAGCAGAAAAAAAAACAAACAAGGAAGTGGGGATAATATAACACATGCTCTTCTTTCTGATGAAGCATTTTCTGTTTTCCTTGGCTAGCCTGTACTGAAGTGGGCAAGGCTGCCTCTGCCCTGTTCCCTGCTGGGGCCTATTGAAGCTTCTGCAAGTTGCTTGAGTTGCAGCTCTGGTGCTTACCTGGAGGTCCCCATGGGTTTCCTATACGGGTCCCATAGTCTCTTTTCCATCAGCAGAGAGACGTAAGCGTTTCTAAAAGTCTTAATCTAAGGTAACAGCTAAAACAGGTCAGATGAATCTTATCTCAAGTGCCTGGTTCTCTCTACTGACTACAAAGGGAGTCTGGGGTGATTGCTGAGTTTAAATTGTGATATTTATGCTGTGCAAAGAGTTTGGTCAGATAAATTCTGATGAAATGTGGAGCTCTTTCCCCTGATTTCTGGGGATCCTGGGTTAAGTCTTCAAAATTTTTAGCAGGACTGGGTAAGTCCTGGGCTGATAACAGCTGGTGTGTTGCCCTGCATACAACTGTTTTTCCCCCTGTTTTCATGTCAGCCTCTCGTACAGTGGTCTAAATGTGGGTACCTGTCCTGACAACACACTCACTATAGCTTCCCCATGATAAGTAGCCTCACTGACCTAAATCTAGGAAATGAGGGGCTCACTGTTCTGTGGTTCAAGAAGAGACAGACTACCATAGGATCTTATTTTGCTGGTACCTGAGATGACTTCTTTTTGAAACCTAAATTTATGGACAGCTTTGCTATTTTGCCCAAAGTTTTGCTTCAGACCCAGAAATAGTAATTTATATTCCCTCTGCATCACATCTGATATTAAAAAACCCCAATTATTTAATGAAGTTGCTAGATATTATATATTGTGTATATAGTAGTTGTACTTTTTACGTGGACAGTTCTCCAGGTCCAGAGTTCACAAGTGATTTGCTCTTGAGAAAGGAGCTTCTTCTTGACTGCTGTGTCTTTCAGCCTGCCAAACTGAAATAGGCAAAATAGTTAAAGTATAGCAGGTCTCTTTTACTGAGAAGATCAGGCAGCTGGAACAAGAACTAGCAGCACAGCTGGCAAAGCTTAAGGCCGAAATAGAAGACAACAGGACACTCAAGGGAATACTGAGTAGGGCATACAGGTACCGAGAATTTGCTGGGGAATGAAAGAGGGAGTGAGATAATAGCAATGCATTGTATCTCTTCTTGTGTTTTTTTGGTCATGATACAATGGTTATGTGTCTATATAAATGTTCAATTTAGAGATCAGAATACACACATGGGAACCAGGTATAGCAGCATTGTGCGTATACCTCAGAATTATGGTTGACATGGAAGGGAGTGTAAAAACATAAACTAAATTGATTTCATGTTGTGTGTTGTAAGTAAAACTCTAAATCTCCCTAGCATGTCGAGTATTTCTGCCTTACAGTGAAGAGGAAGTAGCTTCAAACATGACACTGGGATGTATAAGCAGAATGGTCACATATAAACCAGACACTTACTTTCCTCATTGATGATGAGATGCAACCTATGACAATGTACCCAGGTTTGGCATGATGCTTCCATGAAGCTCTAGACCACTTAGAGGAAAATAGAGGTGGAGAACACTAGACACAAAAAGGAAAGGAGCTGGACTTAAGTCTCCACTCCATTTTCTCTAGGTTAAAAGTCTTTAGACACATGGGAAATTGTTGAAAATATTGATGAAGGGAATAGGCTTCTCTTTACACTTATGAATAGGACAAAATAATGGGCTAAAACTCAAGCTTTCCAAAGACAGTGTAAATTAATCACTGATACCTAGACTAGGAGGTTGCTGGCCATCCGTCTTTAAGAGTGGGATAGATAAACTCTTTTAGGGAGCATATTTACTTTTTCCTGCCTTAGAACAGTGAAAGTTGTAGATGACCACAAAGCTCCTCACGGTCCTACCTCTGTAGGGCTCTAAAGTGTTCCACTGAAGTTTCCCTGTATTGTGTTATTGGACAAGATTCACGATTCCCCCTCCCCCTCCCTTTTTTTTTAATGGTGCAGCTTTCACTTACCATTTTAATTTTCATGTATTAATTTATGTATTAATTTTATTCATTTATATATAAATTTTGCAATATATGCTTCCTGTAAGTATATGTATACATGAGAATTAAAAAAAGTTCTCCTCCAGAGGTTTTCTCAGCCCCTCCTTTTGTGATACAGGCATATGACGAGAGAAGTTGTCTAAATTTTGCAGAATGCTTGTCAGGGAGCTCCACTGTTTAGTTCTGGGTTGAAATATGTGCCCATAGAACTGGGGCAGTTGGATGGTGATGAGGCAGTCCAGATGGACTTTTTAAGGACTTTGACTAAAAAATAGAGGTAGAAGAGAACAGTTTGCCACAAAATGTCTGCCAGTGAAGTAAATTCTGCAGCTTTAAGATAAAGTTTTGATACCATTAAACTTATTTACTGTTAACTTCTGAGTCATGTTGGGCCTGACAACTGTTTGGTTTATACTAGCTTGTATATAACATCCTGGTAAGCATTTTTGTTCCCTGCTGTTCTGTTCCAATTCCAAAGGATGCATCTTATTTCAGAAAAGAAATGGAGGTAATACTGAGAAAAGGCTTACAGGTAGGCAGCTATAATATACACTGGCTTAAAATAATCCCTTTGCTCTTTACCAAGTAGTAACTGAAAATTGAAATTGATCTGGTTTTAGGCATGAAGAGCAGTGTAAATGCAGAATGGGAATGGTTATAATGTTCTTTGCACAGCAGTAAATCAGCGTAACTTTTCTTTCATTTGAATAATAATGTGGACCTGGCTCTGCAGCGCTTATGTGACAACTCCCAATCAAATTCAAACCCTAAACATCTTTCTATATGGTTTTGTTGTTTGGTTGTTTTGTTGTTGTTGTTGTTGTTGTTTTTAAATATCCTGAAGAAGAGATCTATTCAGCACATGTTCCATTTGCAGGTGATAAAAGCAAACCCTCTTGTTATTCAGGCTGATGCCATGCAGAGGGAGTTAGAGAGCTGCTGGAGAAGGGAGCACACAGCAGCAAACCAGCTTCAGCTGCTGCTCTAGGTAGGGCTCCTGCATGCGGGCAACATCGAGGAGCTTTCCTCTGGCCCAGTAGGTTGCACTGTACGCATTTGGAAATCAAACCAGCACGAAACTCCTTCCTGAAAACGGGCATGAAAATTTTAGTGCTTGCAGTTTCCTTGTACAATGTGAAAATTTCCTCTTTTTTTCTCTTTCTTCAAAGGACAGGAATCAAAGTGAGGTCAGATGGACTGGAACAAAGTTCTCCTTGTTCCCTGGTGCTTTTGTGCTGTTCTAGTATGTCTGTGGTGTTGGTTATTTTTATTTCAGTTTTTAAAGTACTGTCCAATTTTCTAGGTCAAGTGCGCTGAATTCTGTCATTTTATTTGTATTAGCTGCTTTTTTTCATTCCTGTAATAATATTTCCATTGGGACAAGTTAAAGGAAGTACCCTTGATGGACAAAGATAACAGCACAGTGGTCTGGTGTGATTGTTTAGCTGTTGTTTTGCACTGATACTAATGATGATCTATATACTGCTTAAGTTTCCTATAATGTTAAGCTGGTATTGTTTACAAATGTGTGATTTGCTGGTTATTTCTGATTTTATTCAAGTTTTTTACAGACAGAATTACTCAGCTAGTCCAGAGTAAATATTTACACATGCTTAGATGGAAGAGATTTTTTACAAACACAGCGGTATTATTGAACAACTTGATCCTCCCTATCAGGTAGGAACCAAACCTGAGGATCTAATGCCTATATATCTAGCACAGCAGCTGCTCGTGAAAAACAAGTGTTAGCAATGGCTTTTATCCCACCTAAATAAAAAGCTATTAATGTTAAGGGTAATTTGTCTCTGGACATTCACTCTCAGCTGCCTGCTTATGGTCAGTAGAGATTCACTATTTGGATTGAAGTTCCCTTTTCCTCTTTGGCTTGGAAATACAATTCGTAAGCATTTAGGGAAGAACTCGACTTTTGACATTACTCTCAAACTAGGATTTCTCATGCAGTGGGAATGCAATGGCCTTCTAGCTAATGTGGGAAGAAGATGCAGAAATGCAAAAATCATGGTGTCTCTTTTATATACATAAACAGAAGCAAATTAGTGACATCATGGAGGAACATAACAATGCAATTCAGAGGACTGCATGACCTTCAGCAGCAAGGGAAAGTTTCCTGACAGGAAAGAAAAATCTGGTGAATGTAATGACACAGGAAGATCTGATGATTTATACCCACTGGCTAGTGTGTCACCTACACTCTCTGAAGGGCATTCGCTGTTTTCTCCAGGTAAGACTTTTTTGTTTAGTGAAGTATAATTATGAAACATTCAAGCCTTGAGTGAGAAAGTAAACCGAGGAAGGTCAAATTCAATGTAAAGGAAATCTAGGGGCTAGTAGATAATGAACTAGACTTCATACATATTACTTCCAATTCTTTTAGCAGATTTATTTTACTATAAAGGAAATACAACAATGATAAAGCTGAATTTAGGTAAGTGGAATAATGACCTCCCTGGGTGCAGAGTAGATAGTGTTGGGCTGCTTGGATTTGAGGAGATGCAGGATGAGAAGGAGAAAGCTTGGAGAAACTTTTTTTCTATATTATTACTGTGATGATGTTTTGATAGAGCAAGACACTGCAAGGGGCTGAGTCATCTCAATGAATAATCTGTATACTTGAGTATATAAATGTCACCTTTTCAAAACAAATCTGAATACTTCTTATTTTATCTACTTTCCTTAATGATTTTATTATGAGTGCTACAAGTCATTGACAGTGAATGAACTTCTGGAATTATACCTAATAGATAACTATGGCCTGTTTTTTCTTTTTTGTGTTTTATTTTATTACTAGCTTTGTAACTGAATAGTTTGCATGCTTTCTAAATGAGAGCTAACAACAGATATGTTCCTAACTTCAGGTTCTCCAGCATTTGCCTGTTTCTCACAGAATAAATGACTGATGGGAAATGGTCTGATGTGGTCCAAGACAACTGGGACAAATTAAGAAGAGCTTTTGACAAAATTTCAGATATTTTTAATATATATGTGTTTCCCTGTTCCAGAGTTTTAAGAAGAAATGGTAAGAAATAATCAGTTTTCCTTTAAAACCACAGGTCTTACAGATAATGCATTTGTTGATGTATATTATTTGATAATATACATCACAAATGTTGCCATCTCTGGTTTATATGCTTGAGAAAATTGGAGTGTAGCTTTTAAAGTCGGCAAGAATCCTGGAAATCTGGTGTCCACATTCTGAAGAGTGGAGCCCTGAATCTGCAGTGGTCACTGCTTTGGCCTTAGTGTTCTCCGGGTTGCAGAGACAGGCGGTTCAAGAGGATACTTGTGGAATAAACTCAGTGGAGTATCCAGGATATTGTCCTGCTTATGCCAAACCCTGAAACTCACTCTTCCAATATTCTGCAAGAATATTATTTAGAATATTTCTGTGGGTGGCCTGATTCTGGAGAAACTAAGAGAAGAGAGCTATGGTTTTAGGACTGAAGTATCTCTAGAAAAATCTCCTTGCGGTTATTTTCAAGTTCTCTTTGCTTTTGAAGGAAGGGAGGGAGTGATGTTATTTATGTAGAGCTACACATATGACTGGTACTTAGCAAGCAAGGCAGCATCCCTGTTGCAGAGTGTTTAAGTCCTATGATTTAACCCGTGCTGTTACAGACAAAGAGGGAATGGTGTGGAACTGCAGGAGCTCACAGGATTGTCTCTGAGAAAGCACAACTCTTCTCTCCTGAGGATTATATACAAGGTATGCCTTGCAGTTGAGAAATGGGCTGGCCACAGTGAAGAAACAAAAAGGGGCTGTGACTTGTCCTCCTCATCTCATTTCTTCACTGAAAACCACTACCACAAGGAAAGTACCTACGGGTCTGCACAGAGGAGCAAGGCACAGCCTTGGCCTGAGCGTCACTGCTCAACCAGTGACAACTGGTTGAGAACAGTGCAAAGGAACGTACAGATTTACCTGTGACGGCTAAGGGGCCTTTATCCTTTAGACTGCAGTATTACCACACTCTAACTGGTTTAACTGGATGTGCTGGTGCAGCCCTCTTTCACTCCTTAGGCGAAAAGGGGTTTCAGAGCAGGGAGATAAGACAAGACTGC
>WEIS01051776.1:0-12267 GCA_013389965.1 Todus mexicanus | reverse complement strand
TGGAGCTGGGGGGGGGTGGGAATTGGTGTGGGGTGTGTGTTGCTGGGGGGTCTGGCCAGGCTGCATCGAGGGGCTGAGGCCAAGGGGGTGAGGTTGAGCCACGCCAAGGGCCAGGTCCTGCCCTTGGGTCACCCCAAGCCCCTGCAGCGCTCCAGGCTGGGGCAGAGCAGCTGGAAAGTGCCTCAGAAAGCNGTGGTGCTGAGGGACACGGGGTAGTGGTGCCCTGGCAATGCTGGGGGAACGGTTGGACTTGGTGAGCCCCAACGTCTCTTCCAACCTCAATGATTCCATGGTTGTATGGTTCTATGACTGTGAGTGTTACAGTCCTCGGGAACCCTGCTGTGAAGGGAGGAAAGCAGATGGGAGGCTAGTGAGTTGCTGAAGGTGTCACAGGCGCTTTGTACAAAAGCCAAGAGCTGTTCAGCCTCCACTGATTGTGTTTTGTTGTCCCCTCAGATTCCTGAAGACACAGCGCAGAAGCGGGTCCGGGAACTTGCCATGCTGAGCAAGCAGCTGCAGCAGGTTCACCCCAACGTCCTGGCCAAAATCCTCAAGAAGGAAACCCTGTACCAGAACGAGGAGATTGTGGTGATCAACAAACCCTATGGCCTTCCTGTGCATGGTGAGGAAAAGCCGACTGTGCTGCAGCCGCACCGATGCCGGAGAGGGGGAAACAGAAACAGCGCCGTAGCGCTGACAGGGGATCCTCTGTCTCCATCTTTGCTGTGCTGAGATTTTCCTTCCCAGGGAGATGAACATCTCCCCTGATTGTCTTGCTGTGGGTTCTGCAGGTGGCCCTGGGATCAAGAATTGTATCACTGACGTGCTGCCGATTCTGGCCAAGATGTTGGATAACATGAAAGCTGAACCCCTCCACCTCTGCCACCGCCTGGACAAAGAGACCACGGGTGTGATGGTGCTGGCGCGGAGCAAGGAGGCAGCGGACAGGATCCGGCTTCTCTTCAAAACCCGTCAGGTGGAGAAGATCTACTGGTAGGAAGGGTTTGAGTGGAGAAACAGCTTGGAAGAAGGACTGAGGGGTCACCAGGGTGTGGGGGCTTGGTGAAAGCGTTTCTTCTTGGGGCTGGGAAGAGGGAATGGAGGCAGGGTTCCCCTCATGCTGGAGTGACACCCTGCAGACCTCTGGTTTCTCTTCCCAGGGCAATTAGCCTGGGGGAGCCAGAGCCCACCGAGGGCATCGTGGAGATCCCCATCGTGGAGAAGGAGGTGCAGAGCCACCAGTCACACTACAAGGTGAGCCACACGGCCCCGCAGCTGCCGTTCTGTCCCCTCCCCAGCACCCCTCTCCTGCCTTCCCACTGGCTCACCCTCTCACCACCCTTCAGATGACGCTGGCCCCCAACTATCGCTTGTCTCCTGAGGACGGGAAGGTGGTGAAAATCCGCAAGAACCGCAACGCCGAGAGCGCTGTGACGCGGTACCGCCGTCTGGCCAGCTCCTCCGCCTGCTCCTTGCTGGAGCTCCAGCCCATCACAGGTGGGGCCTGGCCAAGTGTCCCTGGCATTGCGTGGATCCACTTTTGGCACAGCTCCGGAGCGGTGCTAGAAGCGGGAACTTGTTGTTAAACACGACCAAAATCATTTTTGTCTGGGAACAAGCTGTCCTGTGGCGATGGTTTTCTTCTGCTCTCTGTCTGCCGATGCTTTTGGCGCAGGATCACCTGGCGCCAAGGGCGATGGGTGGGAGCTGAGGCCTGGCACAGCTGGTTGTCAACATTTCTCCTCTTTCCCTTCCTTCCTCAGGGGTGAAGCACCAGATCCGTGTTCACCTGGCCTACGGGTTGGGGTGCCCCATCCTGGGCGATCACAAATATTCGCACTGGAGCAAGCTGGCACCCCAGGTAAGGCAGGTCCCGGAGGTGGATCCAGGGCTGGGCAGCCCCTTTGTGCCCCCTGGGCTGAGATTTTCAAGTCCCAGCTTGAAGAGATGGGGGTTGTGAAATGGCCTTTTTCTGTCCTCGCTGCAGAAGCTTCCTGAGATCACCTTGAGGAGGCTGAAGCTGGAGAAGAGCAAGGCTCGCCACCTCCCCCTCCACCTCCATGCCCACCGGCTCTCCCTGCCGCTGGGCGAGCGGATAGACCTCGTCTGCAAGCCGCCCCGCTTCTTTCAGAAAACTCTAAAGAAGCTGAAGCTGGACATTCCCAATGACTAACAGGACGAGGAGCGGTACCATCTGTCTCTGCATCTCCAGCACATGGCCCAGCTGCTCCACAGCAGTGTCCACCTTGGAGCCAACGGTGTGATGAAGTCCATATGGACCTCCTGTGTTGGTACTGGTGTTGCTGGCTTCAAACGAGGTCCCTGCTTCTTGCCCCGATTGGTGCAGAAACGTGACTGAAGAGCCTCTCGTTTGGGCAGACGAGGCTGGGTAGAACCCGGGCTTGGCCTGACGTGTTTTGTATTTATCTCTGCGCAATAAAAGCTCCGGTTGCTGCAGAGGCGAAGGGTTTTGTGTCTCTCTCAGCTCAAACCAGGTGGATTTCAGTCCCTGGCAGGTTTAAGCACGCCTGGATGCAGTCCCTCCTGATTTGAGGGCCATCCAGAGCTGCTTAGCAGCCTCTCCTTCCTGTCCTGGCACTCTGCACTTGAAGTTAGAGACTCCCTTCATTTGAAAAGCCATCAGAAGTACCATTTGGCAGCGGCTGGGGTTTTTTTTCGCTGCGCCGAGAGACTGTGCCGGGATTTCCTCCTCTTGGCTTGGCCAAGCAGCTCTGGGACTCCCTCTGCTCTGCGCTGCCAGAGGTGTTGATGCGGATTTGGGGGAACAACTGCGCTTCCAGCAGGATCTTTTCCATCCCATCGCACCTTCCCAAGTCCCTATCCCATATTTTTAGCCCCGTTACAAGGATCCCTCTCCCTCTGGAGCTTGCCTTGGAGCCACCTTCCTTCCCCTGTGCCCCGAGAGGGACATTAATGGAGAGACCGAAAATCTAGGCAACTGCAGCTAATGTTCTGCCTCCAAATTGCAATGTTTGGTGTCTCTTGGTCTGCCCCCAAGCGCTCGGGGCTGGGCAGCAGGACTTTCTCCATCCTTTCCAGCTGTTTTGGGTGCTGGAAAGGACCCCGTGGGGCCGCCAGGGACCTGGCTGGGGCTTCTCAGGGGGTGAAAATAGCTGGGGAGCCCCACGCCCCTCAACATCATTTGCTTATGAGAGAGGGCCATAAAACCACGGGGAGCCGAGGAGCAGCTGTGGCTGGATAGGAACGCTGCCTTCCCGGGTTGGTTTTTGCTATTTTGGGGGTGTGCTATTTGTGAAAAGGCTTCCCCCCTGTAATTACCAGTTGATTTAACGAGCTGCCCGAGCTGTCATTTACAGCCACATGGTTCGGGGCGATGCCTTCAGCCCTACAAAGTCCCTCCTCGAGCCTCAGACTGCAGCAGCCGCTGTCGTCTGCTCTTCCTCGCTGGAACGATGTCCCTCTCGCACACGGCCGCCGAGTACATGCTATCCGATGCTCTCCTCCCGGATCCCGGTGGTTCCCGAGCCAGGGGCCTGCGGTTGGAGCTGCCGAGTGATCGTCTGCTGAAATTCATCACCGTGGGCCTCCCCCTTTTCCTCGTCTCGTTGGCTTTCGCCCGGGAATTCTCCGCCGGTGAGTTGCGGGTCTTGGGGAACCTTTGGGGATCTTTGGGTTTAGGTGTTGCAAAACCCAGCGTGGAAATCCTGTTTTAAGAACTGTTCTGCCTCAGGGATGGTTATTGATTGGTTTTAATGGATTTATTGGTGGCTGGGAAAGCCCAGGAACAGCCGGGGAATCGATGCCCTGCCTCAGCCGCTTGCCTCCAGCACCTTTGGGTGCCCCGGGGCTGTTTCCGAGGAGGAGGAGGGTGTGTCTCTCAGCACAGAGGGTTGCATTTATGCCTCGTAACCTAGGGCTAAATCTGGCCTTGGCCGATGTCCCACTGGGAATCTGGTTTGACTCCGTTTTCTGGCCGCTCTCCAGTCCCTGCCACCATGTACCCACGGCCATGCTCAAAGGGTTTGTGTTTGGGACGGGATGGAAAAGTCCTTGCTGGAAAATGCAGCTACAAAATGAGCATGAAAAAGGCTTTTCCAATTCAAAGCGTTGCTTTAGATAGAATTGCCTTCCTGGAACTGCTTCGGTGCCCGGCCGTGGAGCGCTCGCCCATGCTCCGTGGCTGAGGGACCCCTTGTCCTCACCCCAGGCTCGCAGATCAGCTGCTTCTCTCCCACCAACTTCACTGGGAAGCAGGCAGCCTACGTGGACGCGGCTTGCTGGGACTCCCTCGTCCACCACAGCTTCGACACCGAGGGACATGCCATCACCAAGTCCCTCTGGGCTCTCAAGGTATGGGCCAAGCTCACGTCTGGGTGCCCTTGGGGCCCGCCTGGGTCACTGCTCACTGCCCGCTTGTCTCCTTCACCCCAGGTTTTCCCGTACTCGCTGCTGGTGGTGGCGGTGCTGATGTACCTGCCTTACCTGCTGTGGCGTTACGCAGCCACCCCTGCTCTCCACTCTGACCTTCTCTTCATCATCGACGAGCTGGACAAATCCTACAACCGCTCCGTGCGCCTGGTGCAGCACATGAGGAAGGTCCAACAGGCCAGCACCGAGCCCGAGCGATTCTGGGAGGAATACGAGAGGTGAGGCCATCCCGAGCAGCCTCCACCACTCGCTGCATCCCTCCCAAGTCCCCCCACGTGGCATCGTGGCTGTGGCCACATTCAGGATGGATTTTGGGGAAGCGGCTCAGTTTGGGGGGGTGGCTCTGACTCCTCGTTGTGTCCCCTCTGTCCCCAGGGCTCGCCGGGAGAGGTATTTTGAGTTCCCGTTGCTGGAGCGTTACCTCATCTGCAAGCAACGCGCCCACTCCCTGGTGCTTATCTACATCCTGAGGAACCTGCTCCTGCTCTTGTTCTTGGCTGCCACCTGCCTCTACCTGGTCTTCCTCCACCTCAACATCTTCTTCCAGGATGAATTCAGCTGCTCCATCAGAAAGGGGCTGCTCCAGGCGGAACCCCACATCCCCCCGCTCATCCCCTGCAAGCTGGTCTTCTTCTCCATCTTCCAGCTCATCAGCGTCTCAGTCGGCGGCGTCTACATCCTCCTCATCCCTGTCGTGGTCTACAATGCCCTGCAGCTCTGCCAGTGGGACAAGGGGCTGCTCTCCATCTATGAGATGCTCCCTGCTTTCGACCTCCTCAGCCGCAAGATGCTCACCTGCCCCATCAATGACCTCAACGTCATCCTCCTCTTCCTCCGTGCCAACATCTCTGAGCTCACCTCCTTTGGGCGCCTCAACGCCGTCAGCGCTTTGAGGGAAGCCACTCCCAATGAGCAGGACATCGACACCGTTGTTGACTTCATGACGCTGCTGGCTGGGCTGGAGGTCACCAAGCCCAAACACCCCGAGGCCAGCAGCAGTGCTTCCCTCCCCAACGGCGGGCCTTTAGGTGAGGTTTTGGGTACAAACGAAATTCTTCGCCTCCAAACTCTTGCCTCTCAAATCCCACCCTGGGGTGAGATTGGATCTATCCTCTGGGGCCATAAACCCTTTACCAAAACCTTCAGGATTTGGGGGGGGGAGAGGGGGAGGGCGTTTTGGGGCTGGAGGGGTCCCCATTTTTGGCAGAGAGCCTGCTGGAGGGCGGTTGGGAGCTTGAAATCCTGGGGAGCTGATACCGAGGATGCTGGGCCTGCGCCCTTCTCCCCATTAGTGGGGGACGGGGTCTCCAAGGTAGAGCCGCATGCCTCTTACCCTCTATTTTGGGGAGCCAGGGGTGCCCCTGTTGCCCCCCTCCTTCAATGCCCAGCCCCCATGGCAGCGGTTTCTTAGCTCTACGAGACAGCTCGTCCCCAGCAGGGCGGGAGCCAGGACGCCTGGGCTCCGTTCCTGGCCCCGAACGCAGTCTGAGGGCTGTGGTTGGCAAAAACCCCACCCAGATTGAGCTGTATTTAGCAGCCTTGTTGGCATGGCAACAGTGGGGCTAGCACAACTGGCTCCCAGGCTGGTGGAGAAAGCCCAAGATCCCAGTTTGCACAGTTAATTAATGTTCTCCTCTTCTCCCCCTTGTCTAGAAACCAAGCCTGGAGCAGAAGCGCTGGGAAAACCCTCCCGGGATTCACTCGGCTCGGCCTGACCCCAGGAGCAGGCAGTGGGCAGGGATCCTGGAGCCAGCTCAATCCACTCCTTGTCGCCAGCGTCACTCGAGCACATTAAACTGGTTTTGATACAGCCCAGTGGGTGACGTCTGTAATGTGACAGCCAGGCTGAGCTCTCTTCCTGCATGGGGCCTTCCCCTCCTTACCCAGTTTTTTCCAGCAAAAAAAGGGTTGAACCAATTTGTTGTGTGGAGACTCTGGGGTATCTTCTGCTGAGCAGCGTGTGCCATGTTCTGAGTGCTGGGTGCCCCATCCCGCCTCTACCACGCTAATTTCTCTCCTGTTCCAGCAGGAAGGGGGCAATGGAAGACTAAGAGATGCTCCTCTGAAGGAGGAAAAGGGCCCAAGAATAAAATGAGCTGGTTTATTAACTATTTATTAATGGTTTCCAAGCTGTGGAGATGCAGTGCTGAGGGCCATGGGTTAGTGGTGACCTGGCAGCGCTGGGGCAATACTTGGACTCGATGATCTCAGAGGTTGAACCCCAATGGCTCTGTGATTCCACAGGCAGGAACAGCACTGAGGGGTTCCGCTGTGATCTGCGTCCTGCTGCTTGTCTGACTGTCGGTTTTTATAAATTCCATATTAAATTGGCTTCTTTCCCCCTCTGCAGCCTTGACTTCAGGCCACAGAGGAGCTGGAAAATAGGACAGTCGCAAGCCAGCACTGCCTCCCCAACTGGGAAAGGGACGGTGCCAGCAGCCCCGAGAGGTCTGAGCTCCCCTCACCCCTGGGGGAACTGGGAGAACTGTGAGCTGGGGAGGAGAAGCAGCTCCAGGGAGGCAGATTCCCCCGGGGTCCCGCTGGTGGGCAGGGTGTCCAGGACAAAGGGAGGTGCAGGGAGCCCCCGGGTGTTGTAGAGGGCACAGGACTGGTAGTTGCAGGGCCACTCGGCCCAGGCGTAGCGCAAGCCCAGCACCAGCGTCCCACAGCCGGCCAGGCCCAGCGTCACCACGTGGGACTCCACTGTCACCACAGGTGCTGGCACCCACCCGTGCTGGCCGGAGCACGTAACCTGGGTCAGGGAGAAACATCCATCAGGCTGGGCTTCCCTCTCCCAGCCCCGGAGCGAAGCTTCTCCCCTCTCCTCACCTCAAACAACTGCGCGTCCCTCTGCCGGTAAACAAGCTCCTGGCTGTAGGTGATGTTCAGCAGCCTCTTGGTCACCTCCAGGATGGCGCGGCTGGGATATGGACCCTGGAAAACCAGGTTTTTCTCCCCATATGCCACAGCCCTGGCACCCAGCTGCAGCCGGTGGGCCACGTTCTGCTTGTCCCGGGGGTGGATGCTGCCGAGGAAGAGGTGGGAGGGGTGGGGTTGGCATCCCATCGCTCCGTCGCTACGCTCCTATCACCTGGGACACACCTGCCATATGGAGAATGCTCATCACCCAGATCCATCGCCACAGCCATGAAGGTGTTGGGCATCCGGGCATTGGGAACAACCCCCAGATCGGCCGTTTGGTGCCAGCGGAGGCGGGCAAAGCTGTCGTCAGGGCTCTGCCGGCGGTAGGTGGACAACTGCAAGGCAAGTGTGAGGAGCTGGGGAAGCGGAGCAGCCATTGCTCCCTAGAATTGTAGAATGGTTGTGGTTGGCAGAGACCTTGGAGACTGAGTCCATCCATTCCCCCAGCACTGCACCACTAACCCCGTGTCCCTCAGCACCACATCTCCAGGGCTTAGAAACCCCTCCAGGGATCCAGGCTGCCCCTGGGCAGCCTGGGCTAGGCCTGGGGAACCCTTGACAGTGGGCAAGAAATTGTTCTTCAGCTCCAACCTAAACCTCCCCTGGGGCAACTTGAGGCCGGTTCCTCTTGTCCTGGCGCTTGTTCCTTGGGAGCAGAGACCAAACCCCCTGGCTCCAACCTCCTCTCAGGGAGTTGTGGAGAGCCAGAAGGTCTCCCCTGAGCCTCCTTTGCTCCAGGCTCAACACCCCCAGGTCCCTCAGCTGCTCCTCACCACACTTGTGCTCCAGACCCTTGCCCAGCTCCGTTGCCCTTCTCTGGACACGCTCCAGTCCCTCAAGGTCCTGCTGGGAGTGAGGGGCCCAAACCTGACCCCAGGATTCGAGGGGCGGCCTCCCCAGTGCCCAGTGCAGGGGGATGATCCCTGCCCTGCTCCTGCTGCCCCCCTGGTGCTGACACAAGCCAGATGCTGGTGGCTTCTTGCCCCCCTGGGCATGGATTCAGCACCCTGGCAAGATTTCGTAAAGATTTGGTAAAACCACCCTGAGCACTACGACACCATGCCCATGGAAGGGTGAGGTCTTGTCCCTCGCCCCCCTCTTCACCTGCACGAAGCCGAACGGCAGGAGCGGCTCCGTCTGCCCGGCTGACCCAGCGTGGAACGCCTGGCGCCAGTCGGCGATGAGCGCAGGGAAGGTGCAGTTGTACTGGTCCGTGTGCAGGAAGGCGTTGGCCTCACCTGGTCCCAAAAGGGAGGGGGGGTCAGTGAGAGCCTGGTGGGATAGCGGGGAGGTTGTTCCCACTCTAGGAGGGGTAACCACCCCCCAAACTCCCCGTTTTCCTGGCTTACCCTGGTACCAAGCAACACCCCGTAGAGTCATGTTGAGCAGTGGGTGGATCATGGCGTTCCAGAGCACGGAGGGCGTCTGTGGGCCGGAGAGATGCAGGGAGGCACTAGAAGGCAAAGGTGGGCTTAAGGGGATGCAAAACACAAGGCGAAGCCTGAAGCTGGGGCTTGAGGAACCAACTTGGCGTGGTTAAAACAAGCGCTGTGTGAAAAGGGGAGCCCTGAGGTCCTCCTCGTCTGTTTACTTGCTGGGACGTGAGGGGATTTTTACCTGGAGTGGGTAAAATGTGTGGAGGGCACATGAGGGATGCTTCAGCAGAGGAGGTGTGACGAGAAGGGCTGGGGGGTGCCCCCCCGAGAGCGATTCCCCCCGCAA
Organism: Todus mexicanus; assembly: GCA_013389965.1. Taxonomy (NCBI): domain Eukaryota; kingdom Metazoa; phylum Chordata; class Aves; order Coraciiformes; family Todidae; genus Todus; species Todus mexicanus. Next base: position 3,213 of record WEIS01051776.1, on the reverse strand, counting down.
AAGCAGCATGGCGCAGGGCAGGAGGGGTTTCCACTGTGCCTCCTCTCACCTCCCCACGTCCTCCAGCAGCCCGCACGCCTGCAGAGCCCTCCGGGAGGACCAGGCCTCGATGGGAGTGCCCCCCCAGGCCGCCTCCACCAGCCCGATGGGGTAGCGCCGAGCCTCGTAGAGGGACCGTCCCAATAACCAGCACACGGCTGAGAAGTAGGTGAAATTCCCGTGGCCCAGGCTTTCTGTTCAAGAAACAGCGGGTTACAAAGGGGAAAAAAAAAATTGAAAACAGACATTTCCAGGTTCTTTTTCTGCCACATTGCGCTCACCAGCCGTGGGGACAGACCACGGCAAGTCAACACGCTCCAGGTCCCGCAGCTCTGTGTCGGAGCGGGCAGGCGCCACGGCGAAGAGGCGGACGTAGGGGTAACGAGCGGCAGCGGCGAGCTCCTGGCTGGCGTTAGCGATCTAGGGAAGGGGTTGGAAGTGCACCACGTGCTTCCCTGCCTCATCCCTGCCTCGAGTTGGTGGGATCGGGTGGTGCTGCACCGGCACTTACCTGCAGGACTGTCATGGCCATGTTGCTCTGCCCGCTGCAAAGCCACACATCCCCAAAGTAGACATCCCGCAGCGTCACGTTCTCCGAGCCCTGTGTGGCCGTCAGTGTGTAGGGACCACCCTGGTTCATAGGGTCCAGGACAGTTGCCCATGTCCTAGAAGGTCCTGGAAGAAGAGGTTGGTGCTTATGTTTCACAAGCCCGAGAGCTCTACAAAGAGGCTGGATGAGCAGCAAACAAACACTGGTGATGGAGAGGCAATGAGGGAACATTTCTCCACCACCAAGCTGGGCTGGGGAAGCCCACTTTGGAAGTTCTCTGCCATCAGAGGGTCCTTTCTCCTGCAGCAACGTAGGGGTTAAAATGAAAACCTCTAAAACAAATGTGTGTCAGAGCAGAAGCTGTTGGGAGGAACTGGGATTACAGGAGCAGCTTGGTGTGTGTGACACCGAGATGTCTCTGGCTAATTTTAGAGGCGCCGAACTGAGGCGTAAAGATATTCTACTGGAGCTTAGTGTGGATTTTCTGGCCCGGCTAGGGCTGGATCCTGCACATTTCCCAGTAGCTGCTCTCTCACAAGACGCCTCCGGGCTCTCCAGTGTGTGGAGGAGCCCTTCAGGCACCAGCTTCACCCCCACAAAGCTGAAGAGCAAATCCCCGACTCACTGGGTAGAGAATGAGGCCACCAGCTGAGGTCTGAGATACCTCCAAGCCCTCGAGGAAAGCTCTACCTGCAGAGGTGACGTCCTTCATGGCTCGGAGATCCCTAACAGGATCCTCCAAGGGGAGGGATGCATTAAAAAAAGCAGCTCTGAGATTTCCCTGGAGATTGTTTTGACAAGGAGAGGAGCTAAATCCGCCCTCCCCTCCCCAGCCTCATTGTTGGGCTCGAGCCCACGCGGTGCCACCCACACCAGGTTCCGTGCGGCGCCTGCGGGATCCCGCTGTTGGAAACCAAAGTGAGCAAAGGCCGGTGTTAGCGGGGAGCGGGGGAGGATGGCTGAACACACACACACACCTCCCCCCCACCCCCAAGATCTCCTGAATCAGGGGAAGGCGCAGCCCTGAGGGTGCAGGAGCTGCAGATGTTACCATCACCATCACCTCTGCAACCCCAGAGCAGCGCTGGGACAAACCAGCAGCCTCCACCCCGCCAGTGGGTCCGATTCAGGCTCCAACGTGCTCCTCAGCCACCAAAACCATGAGCCGACAGCTGCCCGGCAAGGGTCTGGGACCGACCTTTCACTCGCGTTGTCTTCTTCATGATGAGGCCACTGTCCCCGGTGAGAGCCACTGTGACAGTGGCCCCCAGCTCCCCAGAGCCCCACAGCACGGCCCCCGCCGGCTCCTTCTGCAGCACCATGTGGTCGCCATAGTAGGAGGCGAAGTCAAACGTTGCCCCTGAGATCAACCAACAGCGCAAACATCAGCTCCAAGAGGCGAGAAGCACCAAGGAAACATCCTCCAACCCCCTAAATATAGATTGTTTGAAGTCCCGCTTTAGTTTACAGCTTACGGCGGTTCAAATCACCAAGGAGCTGGGGAAGCGGCAGGATTTAAGGACCCTGAGACATCCCAGCCCTACCAAAATCACGGGAGCTTGTGTTATGCAGAGTTTGGGTACAGATTTTGGTTCAAATTCTTCTAGTAATATCACGGGAGCATCGCTGCCAGCCCAGCCTCGTTAATAAAGAGATTCTGACCTCTTTTACCCCTTCCAAAAGAAGTTGGGAAGATGGGAAACACCAGGCACATGGCACGAGCCGTGGCAGGGAGGGAAGCAGGGATCTCAGCCCTGGCACCCCCAAAATCTTCATTTTTGGGGTATGGAAATAAAACCACTTGAAATGGGGATCAGGGCAGGCGATCGGGGCAGCGATCCCCACCACGGTCATCAAAGCGGGGAGCGCTGAGCCCCGAGGCCTCTGCAGCTCATCCCGGGGCGGGTTCAATGAAGGAGAAAAAGCAACGCCGTGATCGGTTGGTGTCGGAAGGTCTCAGAAAGCAGCCCCACCGCCGGAACCGCTGGCTCATGCGACGAGGCTCGGGGAAGGACGAGTTACATAAAAAACAGAGTCGGGGGAAGAAAAAAAAAAAATTAAAAAAATAAAGAAATAAAACCCGAGACGCTGCCGGGGAAGAGACTGGAGGCTATAAAAAGCATCTGGGAGGAGGGAAGGGAGGAGAGCCCACGAGCCACCGCCGAAGAGCCGCATGCGACTCCCGGCTTACGTAAAGCACCGTCCCATGGCGGCAGCGCCCTGCCAGGGGTGTCGAGGAAGGGCTGGGGGATCCAAAAGGTGCCAGGGAGGGGCTGGGAAGCGGTGCCAAGGGCATCGAAGCAGCGCCTGCTGGGGCCAAGGGCCCTGAGGTGCGACTCAAGCTGGTGCCAAAGGCACGGGAGCACATCGAGGGGGGTACCAAGGGTATTCCAGGGGGCTTGGGGGGCNGGTCGTAAGGGTATGCCGGGGGGCTTGGGGGGCTCCAGGGCTGTCCGAGCAGGCTTCAGAACATGCCAAGGGCCCTGCAGCAGAGCTCCGGGGGTGCCAAGGGCCCCGAGGAGGGGTCTGGAGCCGCCCCCCCCCCAGCCCTTTACCTGCGCCCAGCGCCAGCAGCGCCAGCAGCGCGCGCCCCGCCGCCATCCCGGGGGCGTGGCCTCTGCCCG
>WEIS01051768.1:0-22653 GCA_013389965.1 Todus mexicanus | reverse complement strand
AACGCTTTTAAAGTGTATGATTTCCAGTTTTTATTAAGCCTCCCCTTGTGTTTTTATTTACTTCAGCAATTATCTCTAAGTAGGACTGCAGTGCCATGAACCCAAGGTGTTCTCTGCCTGTTGAAAATCTTGGAAACTAACCATGAAATCTAAAAACAGAACAACACTTCTTCAGAAAAGAAGTGGTGGAAATCTCAAATACAATGAGCTCTTTGCTTCTAAGATGGTGTGTGACAAAGGAGAGGGTACCACACGGGCTGCTCCGATCCTGCTGCCCTGGGCTCGGTGCTGACACACTGGCTGCTGACACTGAGATTCAGCCTGTGCGCAGAGCTGCCCTGAGAAAGATGCCGCCCTCTCCTTCCCTCTCTTTCCATTTATACCTTAGGAATAGAAACAGCACCTGCAAACTGAAGACAGGTAGGGGATGCTTCCAGCAATACTTACTTTGAAGACCACTGTGTGATGATCTCACGGATCACACAATAAATGGCAAGTGTTATATATGACAAAGGAAACCTCTGCCTTGTAAAACATCCGTTTTTTTCAAGTCCCATAGAAACCTGTCAAGTGCTCATTCTTCAAAGGTGGCTACTGCGTAGGCCAAGGGCTCCTCTCTTGCATGCAGAACAAAAACAATGTCTGTGAGGTAAGAAAGTGTGAAGGGGAAATAGCCTTCCCCTCAATATTTGCACACTGCTCTTCAGATTGTGTCGTGTAAATCAGTCCCACCAACTAAATGTGGAGTGTTCTGAAATATTGTATTTGCTTTGGATCAGTTCACAACCAGATTGCTTTTATTTTGTTTCATAAGAAGTTGAGATTGGAGATGTATGGACATGTTACTCTTTATGTTTGCATCTGCCACCCTGGCAGGAGAAAAATGGTCGCTTAGGTTTTGCAAACATTCTCCAATTATTTTCCTAAAATGGTTTGGATGAAATACTGTTGGTTCATATAATTAGCTGAAATAATAAACTGGCAAGAGTTTGTTTTTATTTCCTTTTGGAAGGAAAAATACTGCAATGAGCTCAACACCCTACAGTGCAGTTGGCATGAACTTAATATAACACCATGACGTGAACAATTTGGGGCAGATCATAGACTGCACCCAGCTCCAGTGGTGGTCCTGAAGGTGGAGGGTCCTGAATTCCCAGTGCTCTGTCTCCCCTGTGGCCATAGGTTTTCCATTCAACTCTTGCAAAGGCAGTACTGCAGGGCTGGGCTGGGCTGTGGTATCCCTGCAGAAAGGGGTGCTTCTAAGGAGACAAAAGGTGTGTATGTTCCTAATGATGCTTCAGGCGTGTATGTTCCTAACATGCCAGACAAGCCAGCTTAGGTTCACCTTCTCTTGTCTTACCAGCATCCTCATCCAGACAGGCTGAAAACTTTCTCCAGAGCATGCTGAAGAACAAACCCCTGATGCACACAAGCAGAAAGGTGAGATGCTCGAAATGCACAGCTACTCATCGTCAAGAGTGTGGCAGCCCCAGTAGGCTGGGCCAGAAATTCCTGCCATTACAGTGGGCAGCTCAGCTCTCTCCTTAATTTTTCTTTGAGCCCTTCAAGCAATTTGGTGATTTATCAGTCCACTCAGGAGGAGGCACGGATGCAGTAGGCACTTTTGGGTCTGTTCCTTGGGGCACCTGCCATCTCTGTACTGTGGCATCCACTGGTCCTGAGGACCAAACAGAAATTGCCCTGTGACACACACAAACCTCTTCTTTCATTGCCTGTGTTTAATAAAAAAAGCAAGCAATGGTCTAAGCAGCAAATGCTGCAGACTACTAAAATAATCTAATTTTAAGTCAGCTTTGGAAAAGATATGTGGGCTTTTTAAATGCTTTTGAACCTGACAGTACGAATTTTTATCCCTGACCTCTACAACAACCCTGCCTTCTTTCCCACTGCTCAGCATACCCTCCCTGTGCAATAACCTCTGCTCCTCCATCCTGCATGAGTTGTGTACACTTGGATAGTGGATCAATCACCATAATAGCTGTTGTCTTCAAGGTTTATTAATGCTTTCCAACTGAATTCCTGTTTTCCTGCTAATAACCTTACTAGTGGAACACTTGTGTGATCACATAATTATTCATGTGGCAAACTTGCCACCCGAATTCTGGTGGGTAATTGGTAAACCTTGCATCCAGCTAGAAATAAGTAGTTTTTAATTTCTGCAATAGGCTTGAAGCTGGGATTATTTCACTGCAGGACTGTCTTCACTCCAAGTTATGCTTAGAAAGAAAAGCAGTTGATGTACATGGAGAGATTGAGAGGGGCACGGGTGCTACCCACAGGGATTCATTTGGCCCCACGGCTCACATTAGCAGGCTTGTCCCTGCACTTGGGTTTGTAGAGTGCAACTGAAAGGCAGAGAGCTCTGAAATGAAGGGGGTGAACAGAAGCTGGGGATTTGGCCCAGCTGCTGCTGCTGCTAGGAATGAGGAAAAGCTCTGTAGGAAGAGATATGTCAAGGTGCTGGAGCAATGAAGTTCCTTATGGGGCTTGTGTGAGTCAGGCTTATTCCTGCCTCTTTGAGCAATAGTTGGTTGGGCAAAGCCACAACAGAAATGCTTCTGCAGCAGTGATGAGGAGCTCGGCTATGGAGAAAGCCAGACTGGGTATATTTATGCTCCTCTTTTTTAAGCAAAACTGCAGGTATCACTTCACTAGCTCAGCTAATAGCTGCTATCTGTCCCCAGCAGCCCTCTCTAGTTTTTGCTAGATAGGCATTGCTCAGAACTAGATACAACTGCTGGGAACAGCTCCAGTTCCCTGTGGTATAGATAGATATAGGGCTGTATAAGGACTGAAGATAGTATTGAAGATAGTGGTTGTTTGCATTGTTATGCTTTGCCATTTTAGTGTGTATTATATTTGGCAGTCAGAATAGCTGCCCAAGCTGGAAGTCATCCCTCTTCTTCAAAATAGTGCAACTTGGCAGATCTGTTTATACTTTACTGATTCATTTTGATGGGTAGGATTTGAGAAGTTTAAAAATTAGAAGGAAGAGTCTGATTGCTGTAAAGTATGGGTTTAACTTGTGGCTTTCTTTTCTTTCCTTACACTTTCTTTGCTGGCCCCAGGCATGATAACAGAGCTATCCAGTGTTAGTACTTTTGTGCCAACTGTAAAAATACCCTAAACTATTTACTCTGAAGAAAACAGCACCTCTCTCAAATACAGCGTTGCTGGGGCTAAGGTATTCCTCTTCCAGACAACTGAATATGGAAAAGAACACAAAACTTGCTGAAAAAGCAGAACCTGTCAGTCAACCCTTGGCAGCTGTCAGCACTGGAAAGGATGGAGGCAGAAGTCAAACACAGCCATCTTCATCCAGGCACTTGCTTGCCTAGCTTAGAGGTAACTCCTCAGGAGGTGGGATGCAAACTTTTATTTGAGATTTGCCGTAAATGTCTGTGACATTGCAGTTGAGTGGATGTACTACTCTGCTACAGGGCAGAGCAAGGCCATTGCCAGTATGTGCTTGACAAGAGGCTGGGACAGGGTGCTGAGGGGACAGGAGTCGCACAAACTCTCCCAGGGCCCCTCACCAGCAGTGGGACACCTTCAGACACCACGGGAGCTGGGTGTGGTGTTATCCTTGGGGAGCTAGACATTCCCGATGCTACAGTGCATCCCTGACAGCGGTTTCTGCAGGAGCTCTGCGTGCTGGACTTGACTCCATCCTGCATGAGGATTTAGGGTTTGGTGGCTTTGGCTGTCCACAAGCAGGGCTGACACTGAGCCAGTGTGTTCTGGCAGCAAGGGGCTGTCCGCAATGGTTTCCACCTTTCTGTCCCAAGCACACATCATACCAGAAAGCTCTTGCAGGGCTGCAGTAACCCTAGCAGCACCCTCTTTCCCACCCATCTCCTCCAGTGTGAGAAATGCATGGTACGTGCATTGCCCTGCACGCATGGGTAAAACCCTGGCCATTCCACAGTCAGTAGCAAGTGCCTGTCAATCCACTGGAGTCACTTTAAACTGCATTTGTTCTATTTGTTTCATTACACTGTTATGGCTCTCCTCAGACACGGTGCTAATTAACTCAATCCCATCCCAGCAAGTGCTGGCTCCCACATCATCTCCAGGGTTTCCAGTCTAGGGAATTGTAACAGATCATTTATCCCAGGTGGCATTAAATGGATGCTTTTCCATGATGGAGCTATAGGCAGAGGGACTTGTGATTGCAGCAGTGCATTCAAGTCATCCCTCGGCAGCCTGCTGAAAGCTACACATTCAGTGTGTAGCATCAGAATTTGTATAAATTTTAAATAATTCATCACTGGGCTTCAGTATATTTAGTCATTCAAATTAGGAATCTAGAATTTTGTTCTGCAGAGAGCTAGTGTGTGTCATTGTTAGAGGTTAGCTCGGCCACCCAGGTCCATGCAGAGGGGTTCAGACAAATTAAGTTGGAGGAAGTGGCAGCAAAAGATAGAGGAAAATCTAACACATAATATATTATGCCACGAAAGCCTCCAGGCAGCTGTGGCTGGGTGATGCTGGTATGTGGTCCAGCAGGATGCATGTTGCTAAGGTCTTGGGAGACTTAATTAGCAAGAGATATTGGCCAAGACTGCAGGGTTAGAGCCATTTGCATGGTCTAAGAAAGGTCTTTGGCCTTCAACTCATGAGCTGCCAGTGCTTGGGGACTGTTTGCATCTGTTGCCCCCTGTTCTCCATGTGGATTGCAAATCACTGGAGGCAGTGAGATGCTGCTGCTCTTTGGTATGTCCTGCCTATGACTGTAACAGTGTTAACTCAGACACTAGTACCTGCGAGCAAACACAGCAGCAGTGGTGAACTCTCAGTCACAGCAGCTAGAGACCTGAAGTTTGGTAGATTCTGAAACCCTCTGCAGCAGTTCTGAGTCTCACTGCAAAGGGGTGATTTGGAAACATGGACCCACAGCTTCATTTCATAGCTGTACGATTTCTCGTCTGGGTCTGCCTCTCCCTCTTTTTTTACCCAAGCGTGAGATAGTGATACAGCAGTGATGAATTGGAAAGAGTCTGCATACAGCATATCCCAGACAATGCGATCTGCTCAGTGTATTGAAAGTTATCACAGCCACAAAGCAAGCTGAAGCCTTTTGTCCAAGCGATAGTCTATTTATGGGAAACACTGTCATTCAGGACGGCGTTGATTCTATAAGGTCTCAACACCTCTTCACCTCAACAGGAGCACGAAGCACTCAGCATCTCTCCTAGGATCTCAGTGCACTGCACAGAGTTGAAACCTTTTGTCTCCCTCTTGGTTTTATGCATCACAACCACATTATAAAGAAGTCCTGCAGAACATTCAATTACTTACTGCACAATTATAATCATATTTGTATACCTATAAGTAGGTCACCAGTCTCTTAGGTTAATCAATTATAATGGCATTCACACCAGTTTCTTTCATAAATCACTGGCTTTTAGTGTATCCACTGAGATAATGGAGGAAAACCACCTAATTTTGATCTAACTAGAATGAAATGTGAACGTGCATAATTTGCTCTTACAAAGTGCATCTAATGTTCTCTACATCTGTATTTATTTGTGCTCTTTCATGCTGCATATCAGTTAAATGGCAAAAAACACAGAGGCTGCTGCACTTAAAAATAAATGATCCAGAGTAATACAATTTATCTGCATTTATTTTACATTGTTCATCATGACAGATATTTTAATAAGCCACTTCTGATGGCTGATGCACTGATTACCAATCATACTGAAATTTGAGGCCTGATAGTAAGATTGTTTGGTGCGCTGCAAGAATATTTGGGAGAGTGGTTTTGCCATGTAATCTAAACAGTTCAGTGGAGAGGGAGGACTTTACGAAGGCTGGAGGCTGCGAAGGCTTTAGGATGTAGCTGGATGCCACCAAATAGTGAACTTCTCCTGAGCCACTGACAGCATAGCTGTTTTAATGCCTACCTAAGGTGCATCTTTCAGACAACTCAGTGAACGGGATAAATTGTAACTGAATAGTTCCTCTTTTCTGCCTGCTGAACGTGGGTACCTCAGCAATGCTGTCAGAGATGTATGGGAGGTTCCCGTGCCACCCTCAGTGGTCGCCTGGGGCAGTCTTTGCTTCGCTGGCTCCAAGAGAGTGGGAGGTATGTTGCAAAGTACAGAGCAAGACCTAGACCTGTACTAACAGATCTGACTGATCCTTGTTTAAATGGAGAAACTGGAGAGGAGGGTTATGAAGATGTTCAGGGACTTGAGATGCCTGTCCTGCAAAGCTCTAGCTGATAGGGCTGGGCTGGTTTAGACTGGTGAAGGGGTGAGTCAAAGGCAGCCTACAGCTACCTGTAGAAATGATGGACCCAAACTCCTCTTGGTAAAGAGCTATGATATTATAAGGGACAACAGCAGCTTGGGAGGCTCAAACTGGACATCAGGTAAGACTTCTTTCCTGTGAGAGAGATGCATCCCTGGTCACCTGATGGGGTTGTGGCATCTACATCCTGGGAGACTTTCATATCCTTCCTAGATAAAGCCATGGCCAAGCTCATTTAATGCTGACGATAACCCTCCTTTGAGGGGGAGGTTAGGTGAGAGGCTCCAGAGATCACTCCCCACCAACACTGCTGTGATCCCATGTTTCATATCTCTGAAAGGGTATTCAAGAAGGGTGACATAATGGGATGGGAACCCTTACCTTCACAGCAAATACACCTTATTTTTTGACTGTCAAGAAGGTGCAGACTGATCTGTCATCACCTTAGTGAGAGACATAACCTACACAGGCAATGGTGTCAGGGAGGTGAGTGGTATCAGTAGAGACCATTCCCTGCCATGAGAATGATGGTGCACTTATTGCAAACAAGCTTGGAGTCCGAGTGATACATTGGCACATCCTGCCTCTCTTGGAACAAATGTAATGCAAACCAGCTTTAGTTTTCTTTGTGCATGAATGTTTGCCTAAGCGTCCCTTTGGCTACTAGCCTGGAAAACGCCAGTGTTGGAGAGGTGGCAATGCAGGGACCACATCCTGAACAAAACCAGTGTGCAAATTAAACCCAGAGAGGGCTGCTGGGGCTCACCTTCTGCAGAGTTACTGATTACTCTGGAAATGAATTATTGGTTAGAAAAATGGACTCTGCTTAAGTGCTGTCTATGTTGGAGCTATGGAGCAATTTTGTGCGTGTTTCCAAACAAGACCTGAAAGAGCAGGTGAGCACCTGAGCTCAGCTTTGTGAGATGGCAGCTTCTTGGGTCTTCCCAGCTTCCAGCAACACTCCCTGTTTAAATCAGTGCTGCAAGCTGCAGGTTTGCTCTGGGCAAGCTGCTCCTTGTGCCTCACTTCCATGGTGTGAGCGCCATGACCCCACAGACTCCAACGGCTTTCTGCTAGCTAGCAGGGCTGCTGTCATATCGTTAATCCCAAACCAGCTTGTGGAGGGGAGCTGACAATACAACTGGGTGAAAATCACTCCTTTTTATTTCTTTTCGTGTTTTGTTTTTGTTTTTTTAACCTTAGTTGCAACCTTCCACTAAAAATCTCCATATTTTTTAAAGAGGCTGCTACCTAAGAAATGAACAGTGTTTTCAAACCCTCTTCTGAGCGTTTTTGTGTGTGTGTTTTGCAGAAAACCAAGAATTTTTATAGCTGAATTGGTTTCTGGTTTTCTTAAGGAAAAAATGGCAATTATCCAAGGAATGCTTGCTGCATGGAGCTGTTTGTTTTTGACAAGAGGTTGCTTGCTTTTTATTCCCTGAAATTGTTTACTGACAAAAAATACTCTAGCTATCGTGACTTGGCCAACTGGAAGGTCTGGCTCATTATTAATGTAATTATTTACTGCTTTGTTTGTGGTAGTAGCAAAAGCTCTTGACCCATTGGTCTCAGGTGTTGTGCAGGTTCCCATTCAGATTTGGTGACCACGTTCAGGCATGGTGATGTCCTGGGGTGACCAGGATAGGGATGGCACCCTGTTTTCTGCAAGCATCCTGCATGCCCACACATGCACAGCATGGACTATGGGCAGCACAGCCCTCTGTGTCAGCTGTGCCACTGCTCCAGAGAAGCATTTGTGAGGATTTATGTGCTTCGGGCTCCTATTTTAGGAGGGAAATGTGTCAGTAGATCATAAACATTCTGAGTGATTTACATTCACCGGTGTGGGTGCCTTAGCCCCAGGAGCAGATAAATTGTGATTTAACATTTTATTTATGCTTTCAGGGAATTTAGTGTTATTGGAAAGCACTGGGTCAATAGTCCCAGAGAGAAGTGGACTCCCAGTGGGATGGATAATCTGGGGGAAGGACTCAACTCTGGCAGCGCCCCGGGTAGCTCCCAAGTCCCACTCTGCACAGGGCACTGCTGGAGGCGATGAAAAGCAACTTTTTTCTTAAATTGGTTTATATCTGAGTAGATGATGTTAATCCATTTCTATGGGAGTTTGGAAGTCTTACACATCTGAAATGACAGCAGATGGCACAATAGAGGGTTTAGCTGAGTTTTAGGCATGCAGACGAGTTAAATTAATTAACAGTAATCTCTTTAAAATGTATGGCAATGTAATACCAGTCTAGTCTATAGAAAGATTCTCTGGGACTTTAAATAAAGACCTGGGAGTAATTAATTATGCAATCACCCATGGTGAAGCAGATGATATCGGCCAGTCAGCGGGTAGAGTTTGCATCTGCCATTTTCCAAAGGGGATCTTTTGTGTTCACTACATGCAGTCATTCTGCACCAGTGTCTGCAAGGGGTGCCCAGAGTCCCCGAAATTCCTGCATGGATCACAGGTGTAACCATCCAGGCTTCACTAAAGGAAAATTACTATAGCATAAAGGATGTGGGCTCAGAGTGGTACAGCTGCAAGGGAAAATGGGAGTATTTTGTTAAGAACAGATAGTTAACTTATTACCTTATAAACACCTATCTAAGCTCTGTTCAATTAATGAAACACGATTTAACGCAAAAAGGATTGGTACCAACAAAACCACTGCACTATAAGCCCTTCTAATTATGGAATAAGATAATGTCCACCAGATTAAAATTTTAATTAGCCTAATTTAGAAATAGAAAAAGCATTAGATTTCTAGTTCTGGAACACCTAAAATGACCTCAAGGGGGGGAAAAAAAGTTAGAAAATCAGCTAAGCATTGTGCAAGTCTTCACATCTGCTGTTTTCTGCAAGACGTTGGCAAATCCCAGTGGGTTTGGACTCCCAGGTTTGCTTGCAAGAGGTTGTTTGTGGCGTTTGGGAGGGCTTTTCGTGTGGGTGGCAGTGCCCTTGGTTTTCCCTAGCACTTATTTCCCACCCTAGCTGCCTGCAGTCCCTCTGTCTCTGCTTTCAGAAGGCAGAAACATGCTGGCTATAATAGGGACTTCTGTTCTTTTTGGTTTTTTTCTCCTTCCTTTTCCCTATTCATAGATCTAAAGGCCCAAATAGACCATTAAGTCCAACTAATCCTACATCCTGCATGACAAAGACCATCCCGCCCATCCCCTAATTCCTCAATACCGTGGTTGACCATGACCATGTGATTATATACCCTCCTGTAAATGGACTGAGAGCCTCTGTGTCCTCCAAACACAGAGAAGTACCCCACTGAAAACACCCAGTCTTGATTTAAAGACTTTAAGTGGCAGATGATTTATCACATCCCTCATGAAACCACTCCAATGCATAATTACACTTACAGTAAAATAAGTCATTGGGGCTGAATGCATGGGGAGCTGTAACATGCAAAGTGCACAGTATACAGTTGTGTTTGGTTATGAGGTAAGAAATCCAACAAATCTCTTTTATGTCTTTTCAGGGAAGAAACAAAGACATTTAAACCACTTGCACAACACAGAAGCTCTCCAGCCCACACCTTTAAAGGGCTACATGTTTGCTGGGGAAGCTTTGAAGAGAGGGAGTAATAAAGAAAAGAGGCTTTTACGATGCAAAGTCGAATGGGAAACTTTTATTGGAGGGCCTTGGCCAGCTCCTAGTCCCATGGGGGAAAGGAGGAGGGATTTGAATGTAGTATTTTTCCCTTTTGGAAGGTCAAGGTCATTCCACACAATTGCAAAGCAGCATATGAGAAATAAACTTATTCCTTGTCATGGCTGTTAAAAATGGAAGAGGGGAGGAAGTCCCAAACACTACATTTCATCAAAGCCCTGAAGGTAGAAATGATCTGCTGGCTTGAAATTTATCTTAATGAGCAAAATCCAGTCAATGGAACAAGGTGCAGATGAAAGTGACAGATGGAATCATTTAAAGTTTGGTTCTTTGCATGAAAGAAAATAATATTTTTGGTAAGTTATTTTTCTTCTAGTTGTTACCGTGTTCCGCATAGTGTCTTAGGCTCCCATTGGCAGTCCCACATCTCTGGCAGATTAATTTACCCAGAGTCTCTTGAAAATTCAGTTAGAGGGAGCTTCTGGAACTCAGCTCATGTAAACCTGTGAAGCATGTCCAACAGCCGGTGGCAAGCGGAGATAGTCTCCTTGGCCAAAAGATTTTTGTTAGGTAGTGATTGCAAGCAAAGACATAACAGAGTCTGTAAGTCATTGAGCGCTTTAGTCTTTTGGGTAATGGAGAACAATAGTGGATTGTTCCCAAGAATGTGTAAAGGTGCAGATCTGTTGGGGAAATGCATTTCGGTGAAAGTCCTGTGGGGTATTAAGGTTGGACAGTCTCAGGGATAACTTGTCCTGCATCAAGGTTCCCCTTCAGAGATGGCAGCAGCAGACTCTGCTTTGGGAGCTCCATCTCTGAGGCTGGACTCTGAGTCTGAAGCTGTCCAGGATCAGCTCTAAAAATATGAGCAGGCATCAGTCAGGCAGGTTGAAAGAGTGCATAGAAACGTATCAATTTGTTCCCAAGTATTTTCAGACACAAACAACAGCAAGAATTTACCACTGCTATATAAAAATATTGCTTGGGACCCAGGCAGTCCGTAAAAGCTCTGTGCAGTTGGAGGATGCATTTCCTTGTGAGAGAGCTGCTGAATTTTGATGCTGAGAGGTGCTGTCATACACCCCTTAAGTGTGTAGGACCATATTATTATGTGCTGCTTATCTTTAACAGGGGAAAATGAGCAGCGTAAGGAATGAAATCAGTCCCCTGCATTAAAATAACAGCTGTCCTTACTATCTCTTCTCACAGGTAATTTTTGCTACAGCAATATAGGACACGGACAACATCTGTGTATCACAGAGTACACACAACAGCAGCGGACCCTGTCACCCCTGAGAAAGCAGGAAGAAAAGCATAACCCACCCCTCCACCCCCCCGGCCCCGGCTCGCTCCTCTGCCCGCTTATTTTCTGATTAGATCAATTAGCAGTTAACAAAGGTTCAACTGAAGCTGTGGTGGGGCTGCTGCTGATCCCAAATAACCCCTTCCAGGGGTCTGCAGTGTCCCAAATCTACCCTAGAGCACTGAGCAGGAGGCTTGGACAATGATGGGCCTGGTTTGTGCTGCTCAGAACTCCCCAGCCAAAGGGCTGCTGGCAGCGTGGCACAGGTACCCACACAGCCACCTCTCCTGTCCAAGGCAAGGATGGATCTGGCCAGGGTACACGAACTGCATGTGCAGTCCCTGCCCGGCTGCTCTATCAGCTGGGAGGAGGAGAAAGGGATTGCAAGGAATTTCTTCTGATGTATTCCAGCAGCAGATTAAAATAGCTGCTACTATTTGAATCTGGCCAAGCAGCAGCTAAGGCACATGCAGGACTGGCAGCGTCTCCCACAAAGTGGGAATTCAAAGAGCAGCCTGTGCCTTTAGCAATGCAAATGCAGGGCTGGCCAGGAGCCCCTGGGGAAGCGTGGCCCCAGGCCAAGCTACCCAATGGCTAGAATGTAGGACCAGGAGGTATAAATTCATACTGCCCTGCTTTTCTTCTGGTTAATTGTGAGGTGTTGTAATGGTATGAACCCTAAGTGGTTTTGGGAAACAACAGAGAATTGCTGTGCTCAATATTCTTTATTTACATCCAGCCCAGCTGCAGGTTGTCTACTGAATTGTGCTGTGGTGATATCTAGATTTTAAATGTTGATTTTTGTTTTTTTCTTCCAGAAGTTGCAGTGTAATATAACACAAATATTCTGTTTCCCTGTGGAGTTATGGCAGTAGCAAAGGAGGCTGCAGAGAAAGGTGAGCTTTTTTTTCGGTTTTAGGAATCCGTTTACACATAACTGGAAAGTGAAACTCTTGTTTTGTCCCTTATTTTTATTTTGTAGGGGGTCGTTTGCTGTAGGCCTTTTGCAACTGGCAGATATTAGATTTGAAATAAAGGAAAGATAATGTATCTTCACGTCTTCAGAAACTGTGAATTATTTATTTGCT
Organism: Todus mexicanus; assembly: GCA_013389965.1. Lineage (NCBI taxonomy): Eukaryota > Metazoa > Chordata > Aves > Coraciiformes > Todidae > Todus > Todus mexicanus. The sequence goes on along the minus strand of WEIS01051768.1, from coordinate 10,358 downwards.
ATCCCTGGTAAATCTGCTTTTGCAAAACCTCACTGCGAAATGAGCATTTCTTTGTTTCACTGGACTACAAGATCACTCCCTGAAGATTCATCAGCCCTGCTGCTCAGGAGGCCCCAAGAAGAAGCCAGCCTCAAAGCTGCCTTTTTTTAATTATTTAGTAATGCTAGGGGTTCTTTTTGCTTCACCTTCATTTATTCTTTCGTTCATTTTACAAATTAGATAATTGCATGAACTCATCTGTGGAAATTTAAGACCTCTTCCTGTGATTTTTTTTTTTGTTCTTGTTTCTCACCCCTTCTCATACAGATTAATCCCACAAGACTGAGTTGCCCGAACTCAGCATCAATTCCGATAAGCAAATATTTATACAGCATCTGAGATGCAGTCTGTACACAAAATGATACCAAATTAAGTTAAATCGATATTAACTGCTCTAGGATTGAAGAGTGTCCAGGCAAAAGGGACCAGTTTAACTAAACCTATTTCAAAACCATTGTAATTAAACTGGATTAATTTCACTGTTAAGGGCAGATTTCACCTTTCAGATTTCTTGACTGGCTTTGGACCAAATCCTGCTGTATTTACGCCACACCTGTTGAGATAACGTTAGTTGATATTGTGCCTTTTCCCCACTGTTCCTTTCAGGGCCATGTGAAATGATTTCCCCTTTGGTTTTAAGAAGATGCAACAAATATTTGTACAAGTCCTTTAACAGCCTTTCTCTCCAGTATGAAAGCACTGCTGAAGATCGCTCTACATTGTCTCAGTTAGCCTCTTATCTACCTCAATCGTACAAATGCTGCCATTTTCATTCTGAAGAAGGCCAGATACACCAGGTTTGCAATCTTTATCTTGGAAGTGGGCACAAAACGTCCATATGGCCTGCAGCCCTGGGGTTTGCTGGCTCACACCCTTTCTAATTCCTCCTAATCTGTTCATAAGCACCTCCAAAAGGGTGCTTCACACACCTCACCAGTAATCTCTTTCAATGCCTGGATGCTCTTTGGCTCTAATTGCCAGTTGGTATTAATATACCCATCACTATAATTATTCAGACAAGCAAACAGTGGCAGGAGTGGTCCCAACTTCTTGCTTTCCCTGGTGATTCAGAGGCATGCTTGAAAGAGCCCTTTCATCCTCATGGATCCCGTTCCCTGGAGTTGTCCCAGGTTGTCCTCATCAAAAGGGAATTTGATGTTTCAGCAGTTTCTCAGCCAATTTCATGCTGGGTTAAGAATCAGTGGTGATGTGACAGTGTCAGTTATCCAGTCTCTGTTGCCCAGAAGCTTGGTACACATCTGGATGCCAGCTCCACATCAGATCCTCCTATAAAACCTTTCACAGGACTGAGATCTATGTAGGAAATGGAAACACTGCTGATACCTCCTAACTTCAAAGCTAGCCTGCCTTTTGTCTGGCTCCAACCGATGGTGAAAATCCAAGATTTGCTACACTGAACAGCCTGGATGGATGGTTTCTGATGCCATGTGTTCAGAAGGAGGTACTTTTGAGAGCTTCCTGCACCCAGCAAGTAATGTGCAAGTATCTCTCACCAAGTCCATCTTCCCATGTATGGTTTGTACAAAGTTTTAGTGATCAGTCAGCATAAGGGATCATCATCCAATTATTTTGCAAGATGGGTCCCTTGAGTTTCCAGCTCTTTGACTCAAGCTTTTAAAGGCTGCCCAGTTCCCTACACAAGTGAAGAGGTTTGGACAGTGTTTGTATTCATGATGGTAAGATTTGTTAAGTAGAGATAACTGCTAAATCATTTCAATAGCCAGAAAATACAGAGGTGCTTTTGGACACCTAAGGCTCTCCAAGATCAAATCGCATGATCTGGAGCAAGACGTTACATTCACATCAAATGCGTTTGGTTTTACGAATGATGCCATAGTGACAAGAAGCAAGGCTTTGATGCCCATATTACAAAGAATATGCAAACTTGTATTATTCCTTTGATTAGCTGCTCTCTGATATGTCAAGTCCATGAATAATCAAGCCTCATTTTCTAATTAGTTTTACTCATCACCCTGCTGCTCCATGCCTTTGCTCATTTGCATACCCTTTTTCTAGGTAAGAGTCTTGTTCTATAAGGTGCTAGCAGAGTTTCTGCCCCCTGTCACCACAGCATTTCTTTGGTCCTTTGCTGGCTGTTTCCTTGCTCTTGGCCCTGTTTCTCCTCCCATGCAATGCCCATCTCATTGCTCTGTGCTTTTTCACTCTTTCTAAGCCCTGTCTCTTTAGGGAACAGGGTGGTATCCTCATGCTACTTGTCTGTCCCCCAGTGATATCTTTTGATTCTGTAATCCAGTTTTACCCAGCCATCAAAGTACTGAGTTTGCACAGGTCTTGCACAGTCCTTCTGGGGGAGTGGAGGGCAAGACTGGGGCATCTGCTCCATCACTTTGAGGACCCAAGATGGGAAGAGTGGTTTTGAATACCCTTGCTGCAAACCTGTTTGGCCATCAGCTGCTCCAGCCAAGAGAGACAATTCTATAAAAGAAAGCTGCAGCAATTGGGCTGGTAACAGTTGTGTTTATTATTTTAATAAATATGCTATTCTCATGATATGTGAGGGTTTTTCTGTAGTTATTTAATGTATCTTCTCCCCCTTCCTGCACAGGTACTGTAAGAAAAATCACATTACAAAGAGATTTAGCAAAGCAAAGTTAATGGCTCGTTTGCATTTCTTTTAATCAAGTTATTCTAATTGTGCTATTGTGCAAATACAGTTTCCCCACTGATTTGATAAAGACCTCATCCCCCCAGTTGCTGCAGATGTCTCAGCAATCGTGGTTACCCCCACTCAGTACTGCCTCTCTGCCCTGAGAGTTCACAGCTACCTGCATCCTTCCCTGTACCTCTGTGGAGCAGCGGACACGGGGAGCTACCACCAGGTTGAACTGACATGAAATCTTGACCCTTTCAATAAGCCAGAGGCGTTTATTCCTAATAAAGCTCAGTTTTGCACACCAACAGCCCACTTACCTCAAAGCCGAAGTGTGGGGTTTTTTTCTTAGGGCCAAGCAGTCACCATTTGCCAGCCAAATGCAGAGGTGAAATTCAGATGCTGTGGGAGCAAAAGTCTTCAGAAAATATACGGGGACGTGACCATCAGCCCCGCACAAAGAGCTAACAGTTTCCTAAAGCTGCAAAAATCAATTTAGGGCTTGAGGCACAAGGTGTTGTATTGATCTGTCTCTGGGCAAATACCTGGTGCCTTTGCACGCAAACCCCTACCTTTCTGAACTCTTATGTGGGTAAATAAGGGGTGTCAGCCCAAAATGAAATCCTGTGCCAGCTCAGCTTTACCCTGCTGTCACGCCCACAGCAGCAGGAAGGGGATGGGACTGGAGGCACGGGGGGAGGCTGCTGATGGAGTTGGGGGCACAAGGGACCAGCTGGTAGGAGAGGATGCTCATAGGTGGGAGAGAAGAGGAGCAGTGGCCGTCCCCATGTGCTCCTCTGGGCATGGCCATACACGCACACAGGGAGGTGTGGGGGATGCCCTGTGTCAGCGGGGGAGAAGGGTGGTGTGTGGGGAATGGGAATAGGGACCATGTATTTGGGATCTTTGAGGATACTGCGTGCTGGGAAGAAGGCAGAGCTTTTTTTTTCCACTGATGTTACTAGGCACTCAGTATTCTTGCTTGACCTCTTAACACAAACCAGCTGCCATGCCGATGGTTGAAACTTGCTGGTGCTGTAAAACCTTAACAGCTCTGTTCTGTCCTACTTTTATCTGGTTCAGGGCAATTTTCATTTCTTTAGTGCCTAAGCAAATGTTTTGTGTCCCTGGATCAAAGCTAGGGAGCATCATTTACATACTGTGGGTGAGAAGGCAACAGACTGGAGACCATCACTCATCAGTGAAAGGATGATCATTGTTTGTTTAGCCCATTCCAAAATAATGGCTCTGCTGGGAACACCAACCCAGTATGCATCATATCTTTTATAGTATATATTAATTTAGTGTAGACATTAGGCCATCATTATTCTCTCCTTTTAATTCTCGTGTATTAGCATTCAGGATCAGTTTTAACCCAGCACACATCTTTATTATTTCATACTGTAAAATAAATAAAGCTGGAGGCAAGCGTATTTTTTTATATAAACGACTGTGAGAGAGTGATGGATATAAAGCACAGAAACATCTTTATAATTTTAAGGCTTGAATTTCAGAACACAGCGTTTTCATTAAATGGTGCAATCCATTCATTTTGGAGATACAGATACAAAAAAGAAGCAAATTAACTCAGTAGTTCTCATGCCTAGAATCTTTGTGATAAAATTGCCTATTATTGTCAGTGTAAATGTTTTCAAAATATTAGAGACAAATGGGAAAAAATAGGAAAGACAGGATAGGGTGTTCAAGGATGAAAACCATAAAGACATCCCCTCCAAACACCACATGTACCTGGTAAAATTACTTAAACTGAATTGCTGCGAGAGGAGGAGAAAGAAGGCAGGCCATTTATTTATTTTTTGTCTGTTTATGATGGATAAAGGTCTGGGAGAGCGTTTTCAAATTATTTTCTCTGCTGTCTGCTGTGTATATTAGAAAATTCAGCTCTTGGCTGATTGGGCAGGCAGAGAAACAGAGGCATCACAAGCAACAGGGGAGCAAAAGCTGAGGCGCTGTGGTGGGGAGGACTGCTCCCTCCTCCTGCTTGGAGGGGAAGGAGAAGCTCAGATATTTCCAGCCCTACCTGAAGTCATGGGTTAGTGAGAGGGAAGGAGCGTTGCAAGATGCAGCGCCTCTGAGCAATGTCTGCAGCTGTGCCTACCAGTTAAACATCAGAGCACATCAATTGAACTGGGGGTGGCCAAACCCCAGGTCCTGTCCTGGCTGCTTTTCCTCGGAAGAACAGAAGGACACCAGGGATGCGGTGAAAACCTTCTTTAGTGAGAAGTCCTTTTTTGCTTTTTCTAAGTCACTTGCAAGGCTGCAGTTTCCCCAGACATTAATTGCCACAACTTCAGTTGCACCCAAAAGGGGAAGAAACACCCCAGGCTTACTTTGCCCTGTGCTCCATGGCCCTGGTGGGCGTTTGCCCACAGCGGGTGTGGGTGGCCCTGCAGAATGGCAGCTTTGGAGCCACACTCCCATCCACTAGGCCCCATTGGCGCCATGCCGGGCACTGGAGGGCTGAACATCATTTGCATATAAATATACAAAGGACTTTAATCAAAGATCAGCTCACAGAGTCCTCATTACTCTTGTTTTATTTACAGAACACTTGCGTTGTGCAGAGGGTTTTCAAAATCTGCTGACAGAGATGGCACATGTATTTGCTACCTGAATCAACGGAAACCACTCGGGGCATCAGGAAACGCAGCCAAGGCACTCGCCCCAAGNTGTTGGGGGAGATGATTTAGGGGTGAACTTTGCAGAGCAGGGTTAACGGTTGGACTCGATGATCCCAAGGGTCTTTTCCAACCCCAAAGATTCTACGGTTCTATGAAACACCGGGCGCTGGGGCGCGGTGCCGAGACAAAGCCCAGCTCGGGGCGCTGCGGGGCCGGCCGGGGGGCGGTGCCGGGGCTGCCCGGGACCTCCCGCTCCCGCTGCCGGTGCCGGGGAGGCCGCGGCGGGNAGCGGCGGCGATGCTGCTGCGGCTGCTGCGGCTGCGGCGCTGCTCCCGGCGACGATGGAGGACCGGTCCCACAAGGTGCTGCTGGCGCTGGTGATGCTCTTCCTCTTCGCCGTGATCGTGCTGCAGTACGTGTGCCCGGGCACCGAGTGCCAGCTCCTGCGACTCCGAGCCCTCAGCCCCGCCGCCGCCTCCGACCCGTACCGGGCGGAGGACGAGACCCCCGCGCGGTTCGTTCCCCGTTTCAATTTCACCGCGGGAGACTTGCTGCGGAGGGTGGACTTCAACATCAAAGGGGACGACCTGATCGTGTTCCTGCACATCCAGAAGACGGGCGGCACCACCTTTGGCCGCCACCTGGTCCGCAACATCCAGCTGGAGCAGCCCTGCGAGTGCCGAGCCGGGCAGAAGAAGTGCACCTGCCACCGGCCGGGCAAACGGGAGACCTGGCTCTTCTCCCGCTTCTCCACGGGCTGGAGCTGCGGGCTGCACGCCGACTGGACCGAGCTCACCAACTGCGTGCCCTCCGTGGTGGACAGCAAGAAGGAGGTGCGGCTCCGGCCCTCCAGGTGAGGCCGTGCGCTGGCCCCGGGCCTTCCCCTGGCGGGGGGGATTGGGATTCCGTGGTCCCCGGTACCCCCGTGGCGGCGGGATGGGCGGTGGAGCCGAACGCCGGGAGCAGTCGTGGAGGGGCCGCCGCTGCGGGGAGGGGAGGGAGGAGAGGAGAGTCGGAACTGGGCACCCTGGCATGGAGCAGGGGTTCTGAGCTCTGTCGGTACCGGGCAGCCTGGCACAGAGCGGGGGTCTGAGCTCTGTCGGTACCGGGCAGCCTGGCACGGAGCAGGAATTCTGAGCTCTGTCGGTACCGGGCAGCCTGGCGCGGAGCGGGGGCTGCCCCGTGGCGAGCAGCGGGAGCCAAGCCGACCGGGGCTGCGGTGATGGGCGCAGCACCCTGAGCTGTGCGGGGCAGCCCAAAGCTGAGCCCTGAGCGCTCCCCGGGCCCTGGCGCGGCTGGAGCTGCTGGCGGGGCGAGCCCGGGAGTTGCCGAGCCCGGCGCTGAGCGCAGTGAGCTCGGTGCACGGTGCCACACGGGCAGGCCTGGCAATCCCATGGCTCACCCAGGAGCCAGGGCCCTCCAGCTGCCTGCAGCCTTCCCCCAGAGCTTTCTGGTCTCTGGCGAGTCACCTCGTTGTGCTAAGCTCCCCGGGTGCACATGCTGAAGTTCCTGGGTACGTCAGGAATGAGTATTGGGGTTAGGAGTGTTCCTGAGCCGCTGTTACCCCTGAAGTTCAGCATATGCGGATGGCGGCCTTGCAAAGTAAAGGTTACTCATATGGCTGAATTATCTGTACATATTTGCGTTGTCCTTCAGTCCTTACCTCGTTTATTTTGTGTTTGCATTTTGAGTTTTAGTGGCGCTGCTCTCTTCATCCCTGCACCTTCCTTCGAAGTTGCTAACCTCACCCGGCCATAGCTGGGTCATTACCTAAATGCTGCCTCTGCCTTTCAAAAACCCAGCTGGTTGCTTTTCCTGAGCAGTAAGGACCTGCATCTTCTGCTCCTGGAGCTGTTTGATTACAGCTTGCCTTCAGTTGTAACAGACCGAGTAGCTTGTCCCTGGCTGGGCATGCAGCTCTACCATATAGCAGAACAGCTCAGGGGTTTAGTGTCCTTTCCTATTGCTTTTCTAGGAAACTAGAAACTAGGGTATCACTCCTATTGCACTGTTAAACTAATGGCAGGTCCCCTTGCAATGAGCGTACTGTTATGTATCAAGCTATCTGAAGTCAAGTCTAAGCACAGATTCACTTGAAATAGAAAGCAATTTCTTTCTAGAATTCCTTTTATATAGTGTGACACTACACTGCCATCTAGTAGAAAAATGGTTAGCGTCATTATTTTCCTGTACCGGAGAAGCAGCTCTTTATGAGACTTAGCTATTGTGATTCCTGCTCTTTTGTTTTCCCTACCGCTTTTAAATTTAATTGTCTCATTTTTGTGACATCCCATTTCAAAACGTCAGGAACCAATTCCTTGCCCTCTGGGTCTATTAGCTTCCCAGTTTCAGGCTGTCAAGGCTTGCAGGCGCACAGTTTATTTCACCTGTCCTATAAATATGTTCTTTGTCAGCAGAAATGAAAATTGCATAATGTGTGCTCTCTTTTGCTGAACAGCTTCCAGTGATCTTTCTTTCTCTTCCCCTGGAGATGGGTCTGGCCTGAAGAGTTGTAGTTGTGGGGCAGAAATTCCCTTCCTTCCCCAGAGACAAGTCTGTCTGTGCTTGGGTTTAGTCATGCCCTCCAGAAAACGTGGATAGCCCTTGTCCTGGACCCACCACCCTAGCAGAAGGGCAAGCCAGGCTTCAAAACCTGAGTTATTGACTGTGGCATTTGGCTTTGAGTTTTGTTGTGGTATTTTTTGGTGTTGGGGGTTTGTTTGTTTTCTGTTGGATTACCAAACATGCTTTTCTGAGTTGAAACAGAAGCATTTTTTGTGCCTGCCAAAGAGTTCAGCGTGACGGTTCCTTGTCCAGCAAACCATGTACGTCATTGTAGCTGACTTCTGAGAGGTTGCTAGGACTTGTGACTTGGGATTGAAGCCAGAAGAAAAGGTTGAAAATGAAACTGTTATGATTTTATGTTAGGTAGAGTTCTACTCTCTCAAAGGCTTCGAAATCATATTATATTTTTAATAACCTCATTACACAGCTTGCTTAATAGCTGCAGTTATTCTCCCAAGTAATGTCTTGACAAGCAATTATTTGGACTGCAACTTCTAAATGTTTAAAAATACAGGAAGAGAGGAACTTAAATGAACAATAGTACCTTCAAGTCTTCCTGCCCATTGTAATAGCTTGTCTTTTGATTTTATTTTGCATTCTCGATTTAGCAACATTCAGCTGACAATGAGTTAATTAGCACCTATTCCTAGTGCCAGTGGCAGACACTAATCTAAGCACTTTCTGGACAGATAATAGCTCCTTTCAGAGCAGCAGTAGGTGTGGGATGAGGACCTCTGAGCAGAGGAGCCTTGCTGGCTCTGAGCGAGGCCAGCCCAGCTGTTCCCATGATGAGGTTTTTAGGGCAAATCCTGACAGTCCTGGGTTAGTGCTGGTGGGGAGAAAAGGAATGGCACATTCCTGGTGTACAGGGCAGGGAGCAGGATTTGGTCAGTTGACCACTTGGTTCACTTGCGAACGGTTTCCTCCGGTGAATCTTGGTTTGACCAGGGTAGGAATTCCTGCACTTATGATTGAGGTGATTAAAAGTGAGACCTACTGCAAGAGTGATTTGAACTGCTTGGCAGCTGCTTACCGTCCTTGGGCTGTGTAACCTTGTCTGGGAATAACCAAATGAATGGTCATTGTTCCAGCAAACTTTTTAGCTTGCACATGTGTGTGATTACTTTGCACAGAGGTTTGCCTTGGGGGCCATGGAGAGTCTATTTGGCAGATTGCTGATTAGCTGGGCTGTACTGTAGGGGCCTTCTCTTCTTAAAAAAAATTCTGGTTTTGTTAGTCTGGAGGATGCTGTGTCCTGGATCTCTTGCCACTCAGTACAGAACCATCACCTTATGATATGGTAATTTTTGTTGCTTTGGATTCAATACAGTGGTGCTTTTTTGTCTATGAGTGTGTACTTGTGTTGCTCTGTAGTGTGGTGGCCTGTGCTCCCTATTATGAGGCAAGTAACTAAATGAATCTCTCTAACCTCCTTTAATCCTTTCTTTCCCTAAAGTATAATGGATGTCTTAGTGTGGGGAGCAGGTTTTGTTTTTTTTCTTTGCCCTCCTGGATCCCATCAGGGTACATGTTCTGTATGCTCCTTTTCTGCTTGTCTCCTGTTCCCCCACTGCTGCTCACCACTGCAACATCTGGAAATTGCAGGTGAGGGAAGGGGAAGATGCAGGCACAGCTGATCGTTAGGTCCTCTGGATTTGCAGGAGGGAAGTTGGTGGAATGGGCTGATGGTGGTGGCAGAAAGGGAGGGGTTACTTCAGCCACTTGGCATCGGCAGTGAGAAAGGAGAAATGTGCCTTTTCCTAGTCGTGACTGACTGACTTGGGTCACTTGATTGATTGTGGAAGCCTCAAAGCTTTTGGCACGCTGAGCAGAGGCAGCATCCAAAGTAACTGTGCATGAGAGCATCACAGAACTGAGATTTCACTCAACTCTGGCTAATTATTATGGGAAGTATTTACCGAACTTGTCTATAGCAATAAATCCAGTGGCACCATTGCAAGAAACAAAAGGCCTTGGGGTTAGTCTGGAGAATGTAATGAGACATGGGAGCAAATACAGATACCTCTGTTCTTAAGTGGTGTCATGGCTTTGTACTCTCATCGGATGAGAATTGTGGCAGTGGGTTAAGGTCAGACTATATTTGGTGTCCCTCCTGGCTAGCATTAAAGGAAAGAGTTGTTCTCTGTTGAGAGGAGAATGAGTTTGCAGAACTGCCTCTGGAGCCAGTAAGTCTGAGATTGGTAGAAATTTTACACTGCTGGTACCAAGCCTAGTGGACCAGAGGTGGTACATACTGGTTTTTGGGAGGCCTTATGCTGGCACCACGTTGCTGTGATGTGAAACAGAAGCCCCGTGCAAGGTATGCATGTTCTTGTCTTGTCGCATTAGTTAAACTCTTCCAAGTTAAGTCTTAATGAAAAATCTAAAGAAAAGATGCATTAAGACATTTCTCAGCAAACTGGAAGTGTTTACTCAGTGTGGCTGAACAGATTAATACTCACACTCTTGGCAATGTGCTG
>WEIS01051767.1:3408-16192 GCA_013389965.1 Todus mexicanus | reverse complement strand
CTTTCCCTGAGCATTTCAGTCACTTCTCTCTTCCCAGAGGACAGGTTTTCATGAATTATTTCAGTGCCTCTGTAGTCGACAGTAACCCAGAGTGGAAATGTAAAAGGACAGGTTAAATAACCAGGTGTTTTGTACCTTGAGAGAAAAAAATGAGTTGAGCTTCAGGTCAAAGCCTTAATTTAAACTTATAACAAGGGAAATATCCTTCTAAGACAGAATGATCCAACACCCACCCGGGGAGTCTGCATAGCCTCAGGGAATTGTGTGAAACAGGTATAAATTTGCTATACATTTGTGCTGTGCCTTGGGTTCTGTAGAGCTGTAGCTTAGATATCCACACAGGCATGGACAGAACATGACAATAGCATTAAAGACAGACAGGTGACAACAGGCACCCTCCAGTTCTCTGGGTATAGACATACTTATGCATAGGCATGACACATGTCGTATTTCCTTTGCTGACAAGCTATGGACTCCATATTAATAATAAGCACCCACCTATACCTGTACATATCTAATTTTACAGAGGAATGCAAAGAAAAAAAATGGATTAAAAAAACAGTGTGAAGATTTAAAAATCAACCACTGAAAGGTTAGGAAACACCAGACTGAATTATTCACCTTCCAACTCCATTGTCCCTTCAACATATAACAATCTCACCAAAACTTTTTCACTTTGCCTCATTCAGAGCACAGGGAGGACGTTGCCCTTCATGAGCAGTGGACCTGTAGTTTGCTTACTCCTCACGCCTTCTTTACTGAAGATCTGCTAAAGCTTGATGAGTTTTCTATGGTGCTCATCAGCCTGCATCCAAGCACTTCACAAGTGATGGATTTATCTTCATAACATACCTTTGAGGAGAGGAGTTATCTGTTCTCCAGATTTGGGGACGGGATGAGGTCGAAGAAATGAAGCACTGGATTTGCAGTTCAGGTTGAGATAAACCTTGCCTGTTTAAAGAATTTGGTACTCTGCAGGATTAATGCAGGCATGAGATCCTCTGGCTTAAGACACCACTGAGAACACGGAATGTTTCTGCAAAGTAGAATTCAGGGTGTGAAATCAGGCATCCCCAAAAGGGATGATCACACCATTAGTGGCTGTCCCCATGTGGAAAGACTGACTTGAGTCTCCCAATGCTGTATAGAACTTCTGTGAAAAAGGTAGAGATAAACATTACGTTGTTCAAGGCTTAGTTTACAGGGGGTTTTACCTAAGAACTTCTGGTCTGTTATCCCAAACTGTGGAATAACAGTGGGTCCCATCGTCACCCATCCAGATTCTTCCCAACACTACGACCAGTCGTGAGCGAATTGGGAGTCTCGGTCACCAAAGGAAGTATGAAAACATGTGGCTTGTGGCAATGCATGCACTAGAATCATAGAATCACAGAATGCTTTGGGTTGGAAGGGACCTCAAAGATCATCTAGTTCCAACCCCCCTCCCATGGACAGGGACACCTCATACTAGATCAGGTTGCTCAGAGCCCCATCCAAGCTGACCTGGAATGTTTCCAGGGATGGGGCTTCTATCACCTCTCTGGGCAACCTGGGCCAGGGTCTTACTACCCTCATTATAAAAAAATTATTCTTTAGTAATCAGAGTAAGTCTGGAGAGAAGAACAATCTATGCTGAGGACCATATTTTTGGGGGTTACTTCAGGGCAGTTTTAGTCCAGCCCTGTGGCCTGACTTCCCATTAGTGTAGTAGCACATGAGGTGAGATCTAAGGAAACCATGTTATATCAGCCAGGGTCAAATCTCATCACCATAAGGTGGAATTACCTCAAAAACACACCACTAATCTGAACCTAAACGAAGGTCTAAGTGCATCTTAAGACAACTTGTAATTCAAATGCACAGGAAAAAAAATTAAGTTTTGCACATTGTGCTAATTACAATATTTCTCGTTTCTTCAACCTTGAAGCGCTGAGCTTAAACATATCCCTTAAACGTATCTCTTCAATACCGTGCATGTCTCAGTGGGCACATGTGTACTGACACTGCTGAAAAGTTAAAGAAAGCAGAAAAATCAAGGTGATAACGCTGAAATTAATACTTAAGAGGTCTTGCTTGAAGCCTTACTGTGCTACTCATTGGGAGTCTCTCCACTGATGTCAGTGGGCTGTTGCTTGGATCACAAATAAAATGTAGTTACCACGGTCACATCAACACAGCAGCGATTACTCACTCAAATTCCCAGAAGGCATCTTGCCTGCCAGAAGACCACAAGATTTGACCCCACTAATGACTTCCACGGTGTTTTCTGCACAATCTAGATAATCGAAACAGAGCCATGACTCAGAGGGCTTTCCTGCTCCGGTCTCCCTATCATCAGCTCTTCCCTGCAATGTCAGAGACGAAGACAGGCAGAGTGGCTGGTCACAAGATGTTTGCCCAAGAACGACAGTTCTCAACCTTTTCTGTAAACTAGATTTTTCTCATGTGTTAAAGGGAAAAAAAAAAAATAAATAAGGCCAAAAAAAACCCTCAAACCCAGAAACAAGCAAACAAAACCCTTCAAGACACTAAGATTTTGGAATATTTGCTCTGGGAAAAGAAAGGCAAAAAATAAAATGTAACTGAGAAAGTGGTAGACTACTCAGGTTAATTTAGCATCTCTGCCTGGGTACGTGACATGAGAGATGCTGTTCATCCTGCTCCTGACATCAAAATATAAGATAATTGATGTAAGACTTTCTATATATGTTTCCTAGAGCATATGCAGAGTGTCTCCATTTGTGTCCTTTTCAGGATATTCATTCCCTGAGCTGTCCACAACCCTGCTTCAGCTCACTCATTGCCCCTAAGACCTGTGAAACATCAGAAGAAAACTGTAAGAAGAAGGTGTTTCCAGTTTTCAGGGGAAAAAAAAAAGGTTAGAGCAAGAATCTCAGGAGCCAGTTACCTCTAAAGCAAATCAAAATATAAAGACACAATAATAGGCAAGTGCAAAATTCTGCTGTGAGAACCCTCCTCTAATTTTCACTACTGCTGAGGTCCTGGAATCAATAAGTCAGTCCAGCTGCATTCTGTTGATGAGCAAAAGGAGGGAAAGGTTGTAGCATCACGAATTAAAAAAATTATTATCTCTCAAGCTTAGTATCAGCAAAGATGACTATTCCCTTTGATTTGTCAGACTAATTGAAAACAGCTTCATAGTTCACAGATGATTAATTAGGAGCCAACAAGATCTCCATTTGCATCTCAGTAATTCTTCTCTCTGTTTTATTTCGACATTTAGTCTTTTTGCTTAAAATACTCATTGAGAAAGCAGAAAGGTGATTAACATAAGATTTTAAATGTGTGCCATTTGATCTGACTTTTTTTTTTACACATTTTTGTCAACAGAGAAAAAAAGGAAAGAATATACAATGTTACAAACCGATTACTGCCTGTTCTGCTTACATCCGCTAAATCCTCCTTTATGATAGACATCATTTTAACCAGGTTCATTTTGAAACAGGGGGGAAAAAAGCACAAATAAAGGTCAATCCTCTTCCTCTCCTCCCCCATTCCCAAATCAAATGACTATTTGACCTCTGTATAATCATCCTGAAAGTTTCAAAGTGGTCTTTCTTCTGTGAAACATCCTTACTCATGTGAGCCATCCTCCAGAAGAAGATTAGACCATCCCACTGTCACCCTCTCCAGTTATTACCCAAGAGAAAGAGTGTTCAAAGTAGCATCTAACAAATGTGGTAACGTATTTCCATCCACCTGGCATTGAAAGGCAGGAGTCACATATTTCTGGGTGAAAGAACTCAGCTATATCATTTTGCATCAAAAAATCATAACAAAAAAATCACTCACAGGTCTCATCTGTTGAGGTTTTGACATTTGGGGAATAGTTTTGTTTGGGGGCTTTCAAGCATTTTCTCACAGCTTGATAAACCTGGTAAACTCTCTCTCATCACACCATGCTTAAATTCCCATCAAACGGAGTGGGGTGGTAAGAAGTTTATCCCTTTGTTTGGAAAACAAATCCTTACTATGTTAATCATAAGAGTAAATACTGACGACTAAAAAGATGACCAATTCCTAAGGATTAAACCATGAGAAATCAAATTGTAAGAGCCAAATTTTGCTATTAACAGTCATGATATTAATACAAATGGCCTTATTTCAAAGAAAACTCTTGCAGGAAGGGGTTGGCTGATGGCCTTTGAATTTTGGGTAATTGTCCTCTGTCTACCATCAGATCCAGCTTTTTACAACAGGTTCTGCCTCTTCCTCCAAGCACAGGGACAGAGTCTGTTCCATCTTGATTTCACATCAAGATTTCAACCATAGACCATCCAATTATACCACTGAGTACCCAACGGGGCAGATCAGAACACACTTTGCTAACTCCAAACCAGAGTCTTGAGATCTTTTACAGAATCATAGAATACCAGCTTGAAAGGGACCTCAAGGATCATCTACTCCAACCTTTCCTAGTACTGCCCAAAAAGTAGTCAGGATCCTAAGGACTCTTCTGTACCTTTGCACTTAAGCCAGTCCCAAATCATCCTCGAAACAGATTTCCCACCATGATGGCCACAGTTGACTGAGACCAAAAGGGACCCATCCCACATGGGAGCCTGACATCAGGCAGGGGCAGTGGCTGGGCTGTGGTTGGAGGGTCAGGGAGCACACACTGGACAGTGGGGTTACATGAACATGCAGTCCATTTATTTTGAGGGCTTTTTTCTTTGTTCTGTGGGTTATTTTTTTTTTCCTCAAGCCACAGCAAATACTGCTTTGGCTGTCAGCGTGAGCGCAGCGACACACATTCCCGTACCCGTGATATCTATGCAATAAATCTCATCCAAAAAAACCTTCCAAAAAGTATTAATAAAGAAAGAAACATATTCCCTTTCCCGCCCCCAAGCACAAAACACTTTTAAGTCAACAGAATTTAATCTAGTTTATTCTCCAAAAAAAAAAAAAAAAGGAGGAAAAAAATACGAAAACAAAACAAAACCAAAAACAAAAAAAGCAAGTCTTATCACTAGCAGTAAATAAATTTGTACAACCATTCAGTCTGTATAATAGGATGAAATAAATCTACATCTTTCTTATTTTGGTGCGTTGAATTATACATACAAACAACAATTACAGGAACTTGTTCACAATGCGTATAGACCTGGAGAATGGCTAATCTGACAACCCCTTGTTGGCAATGTCCGCATGTTAACACTGATTGCCTGACACCATTGGTACTTCCTATGTAAAAAGGGCCGGTGGCCCAAAATGAATGATCTCCCTACAGGTTTTCTTTATTTATTTAATTAGTTAGTTAGTTAGTTAATGCATCATCAAAACCGTTCTAGCCAGCCCCATCCCCCTCCCCAGAAACAAAAAAGAAACTGGAAATAAAAAAAAATTAAAAAAAAGGAAAAATAAAATAAAATAAAATAAATCCAACAACGAAACAACCAAAATAAAATAAAAGGAGAAGACATGACTGGCAGTTGGTCCATTTGTTCGTAAGACCGCGTTTCCTCTTGGTCTGCATTGTTTGTTTTTCTGGTTTTCTAAATTGTCCTCCCGTCTTCTTTTTTTTTTCTTTTCCTTTAAAAAAAAAATCTCTCGGAGTCCTTCATGCCTTTTTCTTTACAGCTCCCCAGATGCAATAAAGTCTTCCTCGAATGTACAGTATTTCTTACAATATAAGTTATATGCAATGTTCAGAGGGTTTTTTTATTTTATTATTCTTTTTTTTTTTTTCACAGCACTAGAGATCTTGTCCAATAGGGAATGCAAGTTCTGAATGGCTTATTCACAAATGGTATCCAGATTCAGTGGGTAAGAATACATAGACGCCATAGTGAGTTCCTTTAAAAAGTGGCAAACATCACTTTTTTAAAACTTTTTTTTTTTGCTTTTTTCTCTTTTTTTTTCTTTTTTTTTTCTTTTTTGTGATTTTTGTAGTTTTTTTCTGCGTTTTTTTATTTTTAGGTTTTTCCTCTCTTACGCCTTCAAATAACATCGTTATTTCTTTTGTTTTATTATTATTATTAATTATTATTATTCTTTTTTCCCCCTCCCCTTCGATCCGGGACGTCAGACCCATAACCACACGCCTGCAAAAATGCAAGTATATAAAGTAAATCTCATTTTGAGACCGTAAGCATTCAGCAGGGGAGTCTCTCGCTAACCCATGGCAGTGACCATACTGGAAGGATGGTGAGGTCCGAAGGAGAGGCTGGATGGAGGATGCATCGGTGTCGGTGTAGTCAGCATGTGGCTGGAGTGACTGAAAGGTGAAATGTGGCTGATGGAGGACATGTGTCTGGAGAGGGCGGCGGGGTTAAAGGAGCTGCTCTTGGGAAAGTCTTCGAGGTTGTCATGGACCTTTTTGCACTTTTTGGATTTGCTAGACATCTTTCGATTTCTGGTCTGAATTCCTTCTTTCTTCATAGTCAGGGGTCTGTTAATCTAAACAAAAATCAATTATTTTTTTTTGTGCTTCCATCGCTTCTCCCCAAATCACCGTGGGATTCATGTACCCCATGCCCGTGCCCAGGACCGGCAGCCCCTAGTCCTCCCCTCACACATCCCATGTGCCACAGCTACACAACCTCTCCCCTGCCCAGCCCAAAATTCAGATTCAACCAGGAAATCCCAAGTTCTGTTGAAATTGCTGAAGACGAGACGACAGAAAATTGCTGGCAGAGCCTCACAGGAGCAAAACATACCCAAATAATTCGCAGCAGCTGAAAAATTTCAGCTATCTACGCGTTAGGTAATTGCACTGTGTTAAGGAACGAAACCAATCATTATCGCCTGGAAATACTCCCTGCGGACACCGTCTCACCCCAAGGCTTCCTGACTAACCTAAAACCATTAGTGGCAAGAGCTGTTGGGATTTCAGTGCTCTGAGGGGTCTCAAACTTTCACAGTGGCTTTAGGAAGCTGGGCAAACTCTTCACAAAACGCGACGGGTATTTGCCTTATTTTTCTTCTTTGGAAAGATTTTGCTCTGACCATCCTTTCAGATTTATTTTAGCAGATCTGATTATTATTTCTAGAGCCTTCCAGGGTATTTTGAGGGTGCTGAAACAGGTGTCTGTGCTGCCCAGCAGAGCATTTTTCACTTTCATGCAGACATATCTATAGGAAACCCAAGGATTATGTTCTTCTGCATGGATATAAGCAGCTGCAATGACCAACTGTAAACCCATAACAGTTGGTAACTAGTAGGAAAATGTTAGTTGAACCTCCTGTAAGAAACTCTGATCACTGCATAAAGAGCCAACATCACAACATGCATTGGCACAGGTGCCGTGAAAGCCCCAACGACCACGCTTGGGAAGGGATTTATGGATCCTAAACATATACCCCTAAAAATATCCCTAAACATCCTTTAAAAATCTAGATTTTGGAGCCGACATGAGGAGTTACACATCTTGCACAGGGTTCTCCATAGATTTTCACCCATAGCAGAAGGCAGGAGAGCCCAGCAAATCCTCCAGGGCTGAGCACCATTTTTCATAACAAATATGAGCTCACGACAGTGCTGACAGATACTCTGCAAAAGGGAGAAAAGGAGTGGGGGAGAAATCGACCCCCTATCCACCAGCAACTACTCTCTCCACCCTGGTGAAGGACAGTGAAAAGAGATTCCTGCAAGGCTCCCAAATACATCGCCATAAGATCTTAAATCGGCGCAAAGGACAAAGCACTCCCTTCTTCTAGATCACAGCAAAGTTTCACTGCTTGCTCATCAGCCACTGCTTGGTGCCTTTCCCTGCAGCATGGGCATCATTCATGGATTTCTTTCCCTGGGGAGGCAGGGACACAATAACTCTCTGTTACACATGGGGATGGAGGCAAGGGGAGAGGAAGGACCAGGCTTATCTGCTCTGGTTTAGACATCCCGAAGTTCATCATCCCAGTCTGAATTAGCAACTCCAGGCTCTGTGCGTCAGCAGTGAGAAGAAAATTCACCTCATCCTAAAAATGGGTGAATGGACAGCGGATTCCTCTACCTCTTGATAAGGAGAACCAGAGGGAGCAGCCCTGCTTGCTAAAGGTAGCAAGGAGGAATCTGCCCTTTGCGCAGCCTAACGGCAGCCCTGGGGCAGCAACAAGCACAAACCTCAAATGTCACAAGCTTTAAATACAACATCACCAGTCTCCTTGGCTTCCTGTCTTCATTGAGGGAACGGGCACACACACACAAGGAAGGCTCTTTGCTCCAGCCGGATGCCTGGGATGCGAAATCTTTGCCTGGCCTGTTTTAAGTCAGCCAGCGGGGACCTGCTGCCCAAGTTCAAAGCCAGGACACAGCCCTAAGTGAGTCCTACCAGGCAGTGATACTGGAGGAAACCTGAAGTCCTGATCCCCAGTAAGTCTGGCTCAAATCTGGAGAACCGCACATGAGCCCCAGCCTCCCCAGCTTCTATTGAGAATTTGCGTCACGACACCAAGGTTCAGGAGCAGCCAGAATTGATTTCCAGGTGAAGCAGCAAGGGTGCGAGCTCAGGAGCTGGCAGTGGCAAAGCAACAACAGCCTAGGGCTGGGACTGGGACTGTGCTGGCATGGAGTCCTGACTTTGTGTAGCGTGGTGCTGTGTTCTGCAGGACAACGACTGCTTCCTCAAAGCAATGTCCCTCATGTTTCACTCAACTGCTAAGAATGGATTGATCCAGACCAGGATTTGATGTGAAACTTAAGGATGAGAATACAATTTTGCTCAGGATGGTGACAAAGCCATGCCCAGCCCCACAGCTGGGGTCAGAGATGCCATCCAAGTTGTTAGGTAGACACATCATCCCAGTGCACATGGTCTCACTCTCCTAACAGGTACTTGACCCAAGTGCCGAACAGATAAGGACTCTGATAAATGTCAGGAGGAGTGAGATCAGCACAGTCACAGCATCAAGCTGGAAAAATTTTCCAGTCACGGGAGAGTTAAAGTGGTCCCCAAAACATCAAAGCTGCGAAACCATCTCTGTTTCTGGGGTAGAGAAATGAGAGACCCGGAGGGAAGACCTTCTCCATGAAAATTCATTGTGATAAAAACGACAAACACATGCTAAATTAAAATTAAACCAGCCCAACGCATGTATATGAAATTCATTAATTTCAGATGGAGCCGATTAATTATGGGCAGGAATTATGTTCTTTGTTTTATCACATGCAAAAGATCAATCGCTCTGCTCTCTGGAAGCATAGCCCTGCTTCAGGATGATGTGAAAGAGGTCTTTCTTTGAGGGCTTTTACCAAAAACAACGGCAATTCTCACATTTCTATGGGCACAGGGCAGTCTGCTGTGCGCTTCCAGCAAGGTACACTCCCATCTATTCCTGAAGTGAGTGAAGCCTCGTCCCTCTTTTAAGAAGGACTAAAATGACAAGGACAAGAACCTCACATCCAAGTGATCAAATCCAGGAGATAGTCTTAAAACATCGAACATTGTAGGTCTGATCTTGCTCTGACTGAAGACAATGGGATTTTGCCGTTGACCTCAATAAGGTCCTGTCAATGAAGCGGATTTATCCTTCAGACATAGTCATTACAATGTTGGGTTAATCTTCCAGGCTAGCTGTATCTTAGAAAGCACTCTGGGATGCCACAGGATGAAAGGCACCGTATCAATGTGAAATATTAGTCATTGTTAATACTGGTGTTAATGGAGCCGGCTCTTGTTGAAGTCAGTGGGAGGAATGCCAGCAGCTTCACTAAATGCACCCCAAGACTATTATGATTATTGCTTATATCCTACTGACAAATGGGTTTGCTTAAGCTGTGGGAATCAACAATAAAACAAACAGATATAGCCCCGTGAAAAAAATAGCACTGTGCAAAAAAAAAGAGGCTTTTTCACTGCAAACATTCCCGGTGTGAACTTAGAAACTGGGTAAGTTTCATCTTCAGATCAATTCATCAAAATACCCTAATGATCTGAAGGTCTAAGAAAAATTCTTTATACCCAAGGAAAAGACAAAACGGGAGGAGGGAATAAAAAAGCAGACAGGAATTTGCGGCAACCTAACCTGAAACAAAGGGAAGGCATCTTCTAAGCAGCTGAAGACCTTCCACTGGCATTGACGCAACGGCAGCAGAAACACTCCACTGCTTTGGAGGGATGTGCTATGAACTCAGGTAGATAAGATAGAGAAAAGGAGCAGGAACACAGACCACACCGACAAGTCTTGGGCTTTAACATACCAGACCAGTTTGTACCAGCCGAGGAACCTCGTCCACAAGCAACCACCAAACTTCCTCCCTGCCTTGAGCTGATTAAAGGTTGATGCTGGTGCCATTCACCAAGCAGTTTTTACAGCTCCCTGGGTCCTACCTCCAAGCAGCCAAAAAGAAATGTCTACCAGTGTGAAGTTACCACCATCTTACCACTGGTCTTGAAAACAAATCACTCCTATTTAGCTTCTGAAGCATAATGCGGTCTTCACAGTCACCATCCGTAAAGCCATTTGCACTGCAGAATAATGCGTCAATGCTTGGCCGCCACGGACCCTTAAAGCTGAGAGTGGTACGTTCAAGGACTATCAGCTGCGACGTCAGCTGTTTCTCACCACAGTAATAACTATGCATGGTTCTAAAAAAATAAAACCAAAAGGATCTACGCACTCATGGCCAGATTTTAGCATCCTTGCTCAGTTATTGTGCTACACCCAGTATCTCAGTCCTCTAGGGGTTTCATTTAAGCAAGACCCGTTAATGGAGTAGCTCATAAGGCAAGATACTACTTGACTTCGGTAAGTAGCTGTGCTGAGCTTTTAAGCAGCTCTCAGTGTTTTTAATGAATATGAAAAGGGTTCCAATGTGCTCAAGGCCTGCCCCATGTCACAAATTTCGCAGCTGGATTGGAGTTTCCCTGAACAGCAGATCTAGGGGTCAATTCAGGTCAACTGGGTTCACAATGTTAGTGTGAAAAGAAAAGGCTGTGCCTTTGCAGGCACATTTCTGAAGAACCCTGGCACCCAGACGCCATCCGAGACACCTTAGCGGGGATTCCTCCAGACAGATGTAGGTAGACACATCTGGACCCATCCTGACACTATTTGTAGTCACAGGGAGAAATACACCACCTTCAAGGGTACAAGTCATGTCATCCAAACACAGGTATCTCCATCAGGTCCAACCAATAGCTCCTGAGAAGAGCTTATTTTCTTCAAAGGGTTTTGCTGGGGAGCAGATCAGGGATCGATCACCCTACAGGTCTCCCAAGCTACGTGACTTAATTCCTACCAGTGGTTGCTAGAAGGCCAGTATGGAAACACAGCACAAGCATTGACTCCTCCAGCGAAGCTGGCTGACCTTGCTCCCTTCTTGCCGTGGAAATAGCAAACAGAATATTTCCTTATGATGTTCTGAGAGCTTTCACTCTGCGTCCAACCCCTTTGTTTGCGGTGATCACACTGAGAGTTTGATGACAAACTTTGCTTGCTACATAGGACTCAAAACATGCTGAGATGTCTGCCCACTAAAGGATAAACAGATTTTCTTTTTTTCCAAGAGAGATGCTTCTCTTGAAACAGGTGAAAAACTAGCCTGGTTGTTGCTTCTTTTTTTTTTTTTTTTTTTTTCACTTAATCCAAACTTGTTTAGTCATCCCAAGAAA
This sequence comes from Todus mexicanus, assembly GCA_013389965.1. Classification (NCBI taxonomy): domain Eukaryota; kingdom Metazoa; phylum Chordata; class Aves; order Coraciiformes; family Todidae; genus Todus; species Todus mexicanus. The sequence continues at coordinate 4,616 of WEIS01051767.1, read as the reverse complement.
CCAAAGAGCTTGAAATAACAAATGGAAAGGACTGAGACACCACAAGGGTTGGGTGCCCCATGAAACCTGATCTGTCTTTGATGTGTTTGCATGGGCGGACATGAGGGCAAAACACAGCCCGAGATTTCTAAGTCAAACATAAAGCAAATGACCACTAAAAAAAAATAATTAAAAAAAAATAAAGAAGTGATATCAAAGTATCAAAGCTAGGAAATTGAAAGTCTTTTCCTTCTTCTGACATACTAATTATTCTAATGCCACATGTGGAATGAGAGTAACAGGAGTAGCCTTAAGACTCTGTTATTAGCAGTATTATTCAGTAGAAGACTTTTCAGATCCCTTTAGCTCTTTCCCTGGGGCACATATCCCTGATTCTTGCAAGCTGGCTTTGCATGGAGATATTAGATTAAATCTGCCAGCCATTTCATTTCATTTTTTCCCTTTCCTTTCCATGACAGATGCTTTAAAATTCACATCACAGGTTGAGCAGACTCTGCAACCAGCTAACTAAATCAAGTCCTTTTTTGGTTTGGGAATTGCTTGCGTCAACCGGGGCAAACGCAAGACCTAAATAAATCATCTTTGAGGACGGGTGGAGGGATGGGACAAAGGCAGCCACAAACCCAAGAAAGATCTAAATAGTTGCTGGCACATTTTGCTTTTTTTCCAGAGTTTGTAGCTGCTGGAGGAACAAAGCTACGCGTAGAAGGGGTATCAGCTTGCAGGACGGCGTGTTGTCTTTTCCAATGCACTGAGCCCAATCAGCAGCGGATAATGTCTCTCTGTGTTGATCCACCCCTCCTTTCTTGGCTCAGGCCTGGGAAAGCTCTAACATTACCTATGGACAGCCCTGTTTTATACCACCCCAAGTCAGATCAGCTCCATTTGAGGGAACGCCAACTCATGGCTCCAACCCCCAAGCTCCCCAAAGGGTTAAAGGAGGTCTCAGCACCACCCGAAACTGGAAACCCTTAAGTCAATGAAGAGTTTGGACCACCGAGCACCGAAACCGAGGCCCCGTTATTGAGTGTAACAGTCACACTTACATTGTGCAGCTTGTAGTAGAGCCCGCAGGCGTTACAGACGGGATCGCCGTTGGCATTTCTCCTCCACAGGGTGGTAGTGGTGGTCTGACAGTTCGCGCAGGACGTGCCTGCCCTCCTGGCTGCAGACTGTGGGAAGGAGGCAGAAGGACAGAGGAGGAGAAG
>WEIS01051765.1:0-20566 GCA_013389965.1 Todus mexicanus | reverse complement strand
GGGGGGGAGGGGAGAAAGGAAAAAAAATTAAGTCCCCATACAAAGAGAGATTGAAAATCCTGGCCAAGTGGCTGGGTTTGTATAATGTAGTTGATACGTTGAGATGTTTGTCTAAGCTAAACATCTCATGGTTAAGCTGCAAACTGGATCCAGATACCTGTGTTTTAGATGTCATAACTCCAGGAGAACTTGTTTGGGCAGTAATGTTTGTCCTTCTGCTTCTGCGAAGTTCCACATTTCTCTAGGATTCAATGACTCTCCCAGTCAGCCTGGGAGTGGCTGTGAAGATTTTTCCAGCATCTGGTGGTGGCATTGAGAAGGGGAGCATCAGCAGGAGCTGATGGTGGGAGGAGATGTGACAGGGGCCCCAGGAGNCTTTGCTGTTATCCTGTGCTTATACTCCACACTGCAATCAGCAGCACTGGACATCAGGCACCAGCTCACACAGCAAGTTCTCCTTATCTGTTGGTAACAAGCCCAACAGGCCAGGAGCAGGGCGCTGCCAAGTTAGCACGAGGCATGGGTAGCATAAGGCATGTGTCCTCTTATTAGTGATAGTGATTATGGCTCCATGGGGCAACTCAAGGGTGTGCTAATCATCTGGACATTTAAAATGCTGTTTGTGTGTATGTTTTGTTTCCCTGCTAAGTTTTCATAGCTTAGTATAGTTTGGGTTTATTTTGTTGTTGTTTTTTTTGTTGGTTGTTGTTTTTTTTAAACCTGTGAATTCCTGTGGTATGCAAGTGGACTGCCATAGAGAATGCATTCTGTTATATAATCTTTTAATTTGTAGAGTTTCAAGGTTCAAGGAATTTGTTTTCTTAATGCTATAGTTGAAAAGCAGAGGGTTTGATCCTGTGCCTTAGTGGCCTTAGATTTTCACTGATAGCTGTCTTTGCATTTAATGTTTGTTTTAGCTTGCTGCTAGTTTTTCATTCACACATATAGCAGACTCAATTCTTCATTGTGTAATAGTACATTCTCATAAAAGAAGCCCAGTTAATTCAGTGTGAGATTTTCAAAGGGAATTGAAGCCAATTCTTAATGGAGTCAATAATAAACCCGTATCTAATGTTTCAGAAGGAGGCTGTTTATTGATTTCCATTTCATTGGACATGCAGGGAATCACAGTCTTCAATGGTCTGTGCTTGCTATGCATCCTCCCTGTGATCTCCTTCAAAGGCAGTGTAAAAAGTGATTTCAAGTCTTCTTGAGTATAACCGCCTATGGGGATTTTTTAGATTGATAAACTGAAGCATCAGTATGTGTCAGAGATAGATCCCTGGGAGTAGTGGAGCTCAGAACAGAATTACAGAAAAATTTGCATAACTAAAAATAATAATTGAAAAATAAGCTTTCCTTTCGATTTGCTAAGGGAAGAATAACTGCTGCTGCGGAGGGGTTTTCTTGATAATGTCAAAATATTTGTTTGTTATTGCATTTGATTTAAACTAAACTTCAAATATTTTGAGTTTGAAATATTTGATTCAACTTGAGACAGAGATGATTTGACCTGTAAGGGCCTTTCTGAACAGCAGGGTATTTTTTCCAGCAGAGCCTCTAAATGAACCAAGTGGCCACCTGGGAATAATGCAAGATAAAGCAATATTGACATCATAGTGGAGGAGGAAATGCTTATGTTTATGTTCTTTCTTACTCCTTGGGAGGGCATTTACTTCAAAAGGTAACGAAGATGGCCATTACATCTCTTGATTCCAGTTACTGTATTTTGAGTGACAGGTTAACAGAATATTCTCTGTGTTCAGATGCTCTAGGACAAGTAAAGTGCTGTAGTGAACTCTGACTTTGCCTAAGTATCTAGTGAATTGAATTTTATATAGCTTTGTGAGGGACTGAAAAGTGCTATTGCAGAAGGTGAGAATTGATCTGAGGAGGGAGAGAAAGAAAAACATGGAAATGTGAAGCTGGTTGTCGGTGCCTCTTTGATTTGAGAAGTGGGGAAAAGCTCATCTCCAGAGAGTAACTGAGAAGGCAAATGCAAATTAGTACATGAAATGTGTTTCATACTGTTTACATGCTTTTTTTTTAGCTGCATGACTAGTGGGAGCCTCAGGAACTGAGAGCAGTTTGTTTTGAATTATAGATGATTTTCTTACAGCAAAATGATCATTGTATTCTATATAGGGAAAGAAGTTTTAGCTCTTAATTGTGGAGAAAGCTTTCTGTTTATTTCCATAGTTGTAGAGAACTTACATATGAATACTTAGTATTCAGATGTTACATATTTTTAATGAAGAGTGCATTTGAGGAGGTTTAGCATCTGTGTTTTACCAAACTATTAAACCAGGATTCTTGCATTCCTTTCTCTGTGTGTTTTACCTAATCTGACACTTGTGAACAGTTTTTTGTTTTGATTTTGTGGTTTGGGATTTTTTGTTTGTTTTATTGTAGAGTTCCTCCATGTCTAATACATAAGTGCTTATATCTGCAAATTGGGTGGTCTCATTTGTGCAAAGCAACTATATTATTTGAGAGACTGGTCCAGAAAAATAATTTGATTTTAAAAGCTGTTTTGAGATGCATTGTTTTGTAAAATACAAATAGNTTTTTCCAGCATCTGGTGGTGGCATTGAGAAGGGGAGCATCAGCAGGAGCTGATGGTGGGAGGAGATGTGACAGGGGCCCCAGGAGGTCTCCAGCAAGGCTCAGGGTGGTGCTAGGCTGGTCCAGCAGTGGCCAAGAGAGCAGCTGGGATGCAGGTGCAGGCATCTGGTTTGAGCTTAGAGTGTAAGAGGGAATTCCCTGTTTCCTGACTTTTGGATCAGATAGCTGTTTTTATTTCATGCTGTGGTCATATGAGTAACTAGGGTATGGGAGGGGGCATAACCTCTCCAAAGCACGCATATATTTGGTGTGGCTCTATGTAGTTCAGAAGTTGCACAGCTGGATGTTTCTAAGCTTTTAGTTTCAGAAGAGAGTTCATTTTTGCCCTCTGTCTCAATAGCAAAAAAACTAAATTTTGAGCCCAGTGGGAAACATAGAAAATGTTTTAATTGCAGGAAGTATTGTTTTAATCTGAGTTTCATAGATATGTGTTTAATAAGTCTGACCTTTGGCTGGGTTTTGTTTCTGAGCTTTTTCCTGAAGAAGAGTTAGATATTTAAAACCTATTAGCTCCCTTTCGAAAATAAACAGAATTTTGAGATGAAACTTTGGCATCTGTTCATTGAATCAAATGAATATTAAAAAATTCCTAGCAAAACCACAAAGAGTTACACGTGAAATACTAAAAAGAAAAGCAGCTGAAATGTTTCCAAACACATTTTTAAAATTTAAATTTGCTTTTATTTTGCAGTTTCCTTCTGAAGTCTTCTGTACAGGTTATGCTCAATGTTCAAAAGTAATGAATTTCTCCAGATTTTTTTTTATTTGCTATTTGATTTTTAAAGATTTAATGAATACAAAAATACTATCAAATGTTCGTAATACTGTTATTTAACACAGCTTAGATGTGGCAACCCCTGATACTGATGAGACTGAAGTTTCTGATTTGTGTCAGCTGCCTGCCATCGGGCATCAGGACCTGTTTAGTCACACACACACAGTGCAGACACAGACACAAGCTGCAAACAGTTTGTTAGCAGCATAACCTCACAGTTTCACTAATGCCTATAGATACCTTGCCAGACAAAAGTCTTGAAAGGGGCTAGGGAACCTTCGTCCTTTCACTTTCCACTTCCTCTCCTTTCTCACACCCTCAGCCTTCTACGCTGGGAGGCTCTGCCAATATTTCTCATCTCCCTCCTACTCTCTGGGGTTGCAGTCAGCCTAAGAGCTGGCAGGTTTATTGCTGATGTTTCTTTTTTTTCTTCTGAGCTAATTACAAACAGCCTGATTAGTATCTTGTTCTGCAACTATGCCAGATTGGTTTTGGTTGTGGTTTTTTTGTTTGTTTTGGTTTTTTTTAATTCAGAAAGGTACTGTTTCAGTGTCCTTTTTAAGGCATCGGTCTCCCAGCATTAAGATGACTTTGAGCAGAGATTCAGGTTGTGCTGTATTCCTGAGAATATGGAAGTAGTTCTGACTTTTGAAGTATGGGAAAAAACATTTTAGTGCTATTTGTTTATGGTAATACTGCAGTCAGCACACACCTTGTTTTGTTTACTAAATATCTTCTGAGGACTGCAGATTTTGTTTGTTTTGATTGTGAGACATGTAAGTGTTGGTCCCTGGGAGGCTGCTCTGTGAATTTACAAACTGATAAAACCTGTAAAATGTGTTAGCTGGAGAGATCATCTTGTCTGTTAACTTGTTGGTTGTATTTAGCTGTTAAAGGAATGGAAACCAACAATATGAAGATTTAAAAACCTTTATGTCGACAGATAGAAAAATGATAGATTGTAGGTGGATTTTTAAAATCAGTTTTGTGCATAAGGGCATCAATAAGTTGTGTAAGATTTAGGAATTATTTGGGAAAACCCCATCTGTTTATAATAAAGGTTATATAATCAGGAAAACTTTTGTTTGATTTTTTTAAAATATTTTTTTTATTCCCTTCCCCCTCCGGCTGGTCACCACTCTATTACTACAAGGGGAAGAAACAAAGGGGTTTGTTTGTTTTAGGACACTTGAAAGAAGCGGCAAATATCAACTTTCTTATCCAGCCTGGGAGTTAGTAGCTGCAGACTTACTAACTGTAGCACCTTCTTTAACTCTCATACAGAAATGGTCTGCAAATAGCTGAAGCGGTTTAGACATGGTTAGTTCCCTGTTGAGGACTGAATGGCTTAGTTTTCACTGATCTTAATAGAAGTTGGGATGGTTGTTATTACCTTAGGATCAAATACCACATGCCTAACTGAAAATTAATAAGACTCCAAAGAGGAAGCTCAAGGGAAAGGGATATTTAACTAGATGTTAGTTTCCTCTCTGTAGTGGAAATTGTTATTTTATATTCTTAGCATAGAAAACTGGATAAACAAGAAGAAATGTGGTACTGTGGCTCTAAGAGCAAGAGTGGGATGATCAGATCTGAAAAGATAGGTGGTACATGGGTGGCAATAGCAAACCAGGGGGATTTGAAGAGGGTCACAGCAGTATCAGTGAAGATAAAGGGATCGTGAGGTAGCATCAGGAATAGACTGAAGTAAACCTGCATTTTCACTTTTAGTTATATCTACTCCATGCAGTATTGCGACAGCTCATCTAAAAGCATCAGCTTGGATTTCTGTTCTGTTTGTTGGGTTTTTCCTCATTATCCACATGTGGGTTATTTTGTAACCATAAATCACAAGAGTTAAGGATGCTGTGTGGTCACGTGAGTCACTAACTTTCCCTGGACAAGTCTTTAAAAAGATGTGTTTCATCTTAGTAAGCATTTCAGCTTAGCTTCCTCAGCTCTGCAAGGGTTACCTTACAAACTGTTATAGAAGAAACAGCAGATCTGGGCATCTAGATGTAGTGGCCTCCTTCTATGTATGAGGTCTGCAAAAGACATCACCATCTGTGGGTGATGTAGCAAGTGACAGCGAATTTGTTATTTAATTTGCCTGTTAAACACTACTTGTAAACTTCAGCTTTAGACAGGGCCATTCCATCTTCCCTTGCTATCCAAACCAAAATGGAGTGCCACTAAAATGTGAAAATACAAGCTCATTTAACCTGAAGCTTCTCTCTACAGAATCCTGCTTCAGTTCCTCTAACAAGTGGCCAAAATGAGTCCTAACATACGGAGTTAAGCTGGAGAGGAGTGGGGAGAAAATGGCACAATGCATCATGGAGAGGATGTGGTTTTGTGGAGCAGCTCAAGAGGCAGTTCAGACTTAGGTGGAGGGATGCAAAACAGTGTTCAAAACTTGGCTTCAATTGTCTAAATGTTCATTTGGATTTGCTGTCTGGTTTAAATTGTGAACCCTGCTATGTTACAACAAAGTTTTAAAGCAATGTATCTGGTTTTAACCCAGTAACCAAAGGCCACAAAGTAACCTAACTTTTATTAGTCTTGGAGAAAATTCTAGTGCTTGCTGGCTTGTGGTTTGGATGTGAAACATATAAAAATAGTAATTTTTTTCTGATGTTGAATCTTTTTTTTTCATCGTAATAGACATCCAGTTTTGTTCCATTATATAATGATTCTTCAGACAGGCAGTAAGAAGATATAATTAACTCTTGAGACATAGTTTATTTAGCTTGATAATTTTGTACTAATGCAAATGCCATTGCGTTATGTGGTGCTAGCTCACCAAGATTAAAAAAAAAATATAAGTAGAATGAGTATTGTGAGGCCTCTTGTGTTCCTAGAGTTTGAATGAACTTGGGTGTTTTAATTTTTGAAGACAGCAGCTGTGCTTTTCTGTAGGAGTTAACCTGCCTCAAAAGGACTTATGTGTAGCTCCTAGTGGATAAAGTACTTTCTGCCTGCAACTTCTTTTTTATCCCCATGCGTCTTCTTTTATTTTTACCCAAGTCAAACTTTGAGAAAACAGAGAAAATTAATGTGCAGATCGCATCTGAAAGTAATATGCACAAAATCCATGGGATGCAATGCTATGCAATCAAGGCACCTAGCACTGCTTGCCCTTCTCTTCCTCTTGCCCCGTTGCCTCCACCATCCATCATGAGTTGAGGCAGCAGGAAGATTAATTTTCAACAGCTCTTCATTAAATTCCTTTGTTCCCCCATAAGTGTTTGTCCTAATAAAAGTTTGTACTTGCTGGTGGCATGTAACTGAGGAAAAAAGATCTCATTTTATTGCTGAGGGGTAAAAATCACTGATGAAGGAGTGATAAGTATAAGCAAGTATCACTTCAAGCTAATTGGGAGAAAATTTCTTGCAGTTTTTTAAAATGTGGAGTCAGAGTGCAGAGTATGCAAAACACTGCAAAAGTGCTGGGCTTGAGATTATTTGGCCAGCCTTTGCAGTGTCTGGTAAAAACAGATGGTTGGAGAGTGTGCTGGTATTCCTGTTTTGGCTAAACCAAACCAGTTCATACTGAGATACCTGGTGCCTCTTGTGATGTACAAAGACAGTAATGGTAGGATTGATACCAGAAGAAAGAAATTTTGAGACAGGCGAACTGCATTGCCACCACCATTGGTGATGGTTGCAAATGTATCAGCAGATCAGTTTTGGCAAAATAACATTGGTTTTCCAGCGGCCTCTCCAGCTCCATATAAACCTTTTCATATTTGGCTGATCAGTCTGCCCCAAGTCATGGAGTGAAAAATTAGGAAGCATATTCAGAAACTGGATTGACTGTTGTGATGAAACTGTCCAAATTTCAGTAAGGTGTCGACTGGTGCTTTTGTAGCAAATAAACCTGTGTAGACTGCTTTCTTTTTAAAATAAAAGTATTTTTATCTTTTTCTTTTTCCCCTTTCATGGGGAGTCTTAAACAATTGCCCTTAATTCCAGATGACAGGTTGTTATCAGACAGCTGTTCCGGTAGCTTGCCATAGGTGACTGCTTCTTCCAGTCTAAGCTGGGCAATATTTAGCATGAGAGATTTAGAATTTGCAGCTATTAGTCAGCTGATTTCAAGAGACATATAATTTTAGTCAGGGAGAGAGAAGCTTTGGGTTTTTCCCGAGTGTTCCCTTTTAAAACATCACAGGGGTTGTCATCTTAAGTTTTAATATGGCTTTGGTGTACTTGCAGACAGTCAGGATTGAGAAGCTATATGAGTATGTGAACTCAGCAGCAAAGCTCCTGCTGTCGTGCAGATAGCTCTTCACATTAAAAGACAAGGGGAGAGAAGTACTATTTCTTATAAGTGAAAGCCTTCACAAAAGGATATTGTATAGTGGTGTCTGAAAAATGTCAGCTGATACACAGAATATCTGTATTATTTAAATGTGTTGTAGGCTCTTTTTTTTTGTGGTGTTTGGGTGGATTGTGTTTGGTTTTTTGGTGTTTGTTGGTTGTTTGCTTTTTGTTATTTGTTTGGGGTTTTTTTCTTCTACATGTTGTCTATAATTTTGCTTGTAGATTAGGCAGATATTCTTGCTCTGATGGTTCCAGTTCACTTTTGTATTTGTGAGACAGTAGTGCTCTTCCACGGTTGCAAGTATAATATTACTGATAAGTGCCACATAACACTGTCAGTTTTCTGTGTTTTTTAATAGGAGCAGAGAAAGTTGTTGATGATATTTATTTGCCTTAAATTTCATCTACTATTTGAATAACATGTGAAATTTGAAAACAACTTATTTAGGTAAGATAAAGAAGCTTTATTTTCCTTTTTATGTAGTCACATGATTAATTCATGACTAGTTTCAAGATCTCTGAGTTTTATATGTTTTTATTTTGGATTTAAAGATGGTTGCTCAGTGTACACCCCTGTCAGGAGGTATATGGAAAACCAGTGTGCTGATAAAGAATTTCAAACAATCATGCTCTTTTCCTCTCATTTTGACAGCTGAAAGTTGTGAATTAATCAACTAATTGTGAAAAGTGTGCTGCAATCCAATGCTGGTAATATTTAAATATACTTTTCAACACTGAGTCCTGCCAGTGCTTCATGTTTAATGTAACATTTGAGTTGCCCTGTTGGTGTGGTGAGACACTCTGGATTGGTAGCATAATGGAAGCATGAAAATGTTCATGGGACAGGTCTGATTCTGCCAGGGAAGCGGCCAACTGGAAGGATTTCTTGGAATTGTAGAAATGTAGCAAATGTTTTGAAACTTGCAGTTCTTATTGTTTAGATTGGAAGTGTTAAACATGTTTTTCATAGACTCCTTGTCCACTATTAATGCATTATGGTGAAATAATTACATTCCTTTCAATCCATTTTAGACCCTGCATGGTTTCCACTAACAGTAAAAATAAAAGTAACAGCAATTAAAATAGTTGTCAGGTTTTCTTCTTTCTTCTGGAATTTGTGTTTACTACAAGGCTAAATAGACAAATTTTGTTGAAGACAGGTTTCTTTTATTCCTCTGTCTGTGTTTGAACCAGATGCTTAATCTAATTGTTCCTAGTATTTGTTTCACTAAGCAATAAACAGGGAAAAGAATGAGCGCCAGTGCAGTTCATGATTTGATAATGAGAGGTAGCTCATTCTGTGCCTTGCCCCTTGGTCAGGTCTGTCTGTCGTGTCTTCAGAGCTGGTGCTTCTGGAGCTGTCGCTGCTGGCCTGCTGAATAATGGATGAGCCTGAACTGATGGAGACAGCAGGTGCTCTAGCAATAGAAAAGAGCAGTGTTTGTTATTGTTGTAAGCATCATCAATCCTCATCCCTTTCTTGCTCTGTTCTCCATGTCCTCCAAACAAAGGCTCCCTGTATCTGCAGCAGCAGGGGAGAAAATAGCAACAACTTACCCTGTGTTACGTTTCCATTTTCTGCCGCAGGGGTAACCTTGTAAATAGGTCTTGATTTGATACTGTGGATCTGTAAGTGGTGTGTTTATCATTGCAGGGGACAACATTACTGATTTATGAATTCCATTTAGCAGAAAACTCTTATCAGTAGCTACGTGTAACCACCTTATTCCAGCCAAATTGGATGAATGAAAAATGGCTTTCAATTCTAGTACTCATTATGCACTGAAAGATCACTAGCTCCTATGGGAGCAATCTGATGAAAGATAGATCTAAACATTCTTTAGCTGGGGAAAGATGTGATTTTGGGGAGAGTGGGAGGAGGAAGGGAGAGAACTAAATAATGCAGAAGGTAGAAAAAAGAATAGTAGTTTCTTTTTCTTAGTTTTGTTTAAGCTGATGGCTGCTCTTGAAATCTTAAGGAAGTACTTATTTTTTCTATTTAAAGAAACTCAAATCTGCCGCCATATAATATCCACTTGCTCTAAAACATCAGCTGACTCTGGTTGTTCTTACGCGTTTCTCTTGTCTGGAGCATTAATGGCAGCCATTGTTTCCTTTTGCAGAGCTATTACCTCTCCTTCAGGATTTGGGACATGGGAGGCATGGAGCAGAGTGGAGAACAGAAAATCAGTTTACTCCAGTAGAGGCTGCAGTAGGCTTTCGATCTGCTTGTCCTGTCATCGTAATTTGGAGAGAAATAGTTTTTGTTTCACCATATCTTCCTCTTTCCTGTTTTTGTATCTTCCCTTAGGCCAGCATTCTCTTTGTGGATATGCTACCCTCTCTGGTTTTCATGGCAAGATGTGAGGGCAGAAAGGAGGTTTTTACATTGCTATAAGATGGGTCAAGTAAATGGTTGTGGATTTCAGGGATATTATAAATTCTATTGGTATCTGGATGCCTGGAGTATCTGGCAGCAGTCATGACATTTGCAGAGTGAGCCTTCTGATTGCTTGTTCTGTTTCTTGCTCCTTGGTCAGGTTTGTCATGACTTCAGAGTTGATACTTCTGAAGCTATTGCTGTTGACATGCAGCATAATGCTGTAGATGACTTGTCTGCTGGCAGGACCCCTTGTACATACATTGTAGGTTGCATCCATTCCTTGTGTTTGGTCCTGGCTCCTGGATAGACTTTGGATCCACATTGTAGCCTTGCTTCCAGTCCTGTTTCTGGCCCTGTCTCTTTTTGCTCCTGACTGAGTCCCTGGATAGACCCCAGACCCAATTCATTGCTTTGCCATGTCTGATACCATGGATGGACCTTGTTACCAATACCTGACTTTACCTGTCAGTTCATGCCCTGGGAAACTGTCCCCTTGGTGAGGATACAGCCTGTGCTGGAGCCACCCTCATCTCGTGGTTCGCCTGCCCTTAGGGAGCAGATGGCCCTTGCTGCTCCCTGACAGCACTATGAGTATAGCTCCACCCATGCTTGATGGCCAAATGGTGTTTAAAAACTGGCTTAGCTGGAAAAGCAGTCGCACTCTGAATGCTTTTCCTTAATACTGTCTCTATAGAGGCAGGAGCAAAACAGATCTACTTCCAAAGAATTATTAATGAAGGCCTCAAAAGCATATGACTGAATTCAGGTTAGCCTTTTTTCTGCAAGAAGGTGGATCATTTTTCTTCATTCTGTGATTTTTGAAGTGCACATTTTTCTCCTGTTTAGAAGCTGGTAGTTCTGCGGTTTGTTTGAAGTCACTGTGAAACTGTGGCACACAGCTCTGTTCCTGCTGGAAAACGTGCCAAATGACAATCCAGAGTTCAGACCCAGCATCCAAGGAGCTCAGATACTGCTCTCTCAGAAGTTGTTTTTTTTTCTTTCCTCTTTCTCTTTTGTTTGAAAGGAGCAAAGTTTTGCAGAGTTATATTGACAGACGTCTGTATGAAGTGACTTATTCCCCGCAGTCTCCTTCTTAGCTTGCTTTGGGATTTCAGGCTTGTTATCCGGAGAACTAGGTCTTAAAATGCCTTGCTAAGCTATACTTTTATATGTCTATATGTTTAAATTGTGCAAACTGTAAACGGGACACTTTACATATGGACTTGTCTTGATAGGACTTGATGACATTAAATATAAAAGCTTCAAGGTAGACTGGTGCCTAGTGATGCTCATCATTGGCATTTCAGAGGCTTCGCTGAGACCTAAAGACACTAAGTGTCATCTTTAAATGGCTGGTTAAATTCAGTGAATGGTTTGTTCAAGTGAACACCTAATTTCTTCAAAAAGGGAAGCTAGTGTCTCCTAGAAGACATTTTTCTTTCTGAAAGCTCAGTAATAGTACTGAGCTTTGGTATCCTCTCTGTTGAATGAGAAGCCTAATGTTGGGCCTCTCTAACTTGGAGCTTCTTCTATGTATTCCTGTCTCTCTCCAGCTTTAAATGTGCACAGTTTTAAAGCTCTCTGTCAAGATGCACATTCCTGGCAAAAAATAACATGCTGGTGTCAAAAATGTGCTCATCCAAGAAGTAGCACAGCAGTTCTGTAAAACCCAAATGCAGTGATAATGTAAAATAGGTTAGAGCAGTGTAAAGTGGGGATTAACAAATGTAGATACTACAGTGATCCCATCATCTCCTACAGAGCTGTTGATCTCTTCATTGCTTTAAGGGTGAGACAAGATGTTGGGCTCAATGAGGAGTCTGCTACCTGTCTTTTGCTCTGCCTCTGCTGCTGTAATTACATGACAGAACTTTAAGGATTTCTGGTTCAGGACTGTCTAAACTTTCTAAAGCTGGAAGAAAGAAAATAGAGGCGTTTATTAGCAAGTACTTCAGTTTCAACATGTAGATAGATGATGCAATGTAGGGTGTATTTTAGAGGTGCAGTTTTTCAAGACCATGGGATACTGTAACTAGAAAAAGGCATTAAAGGATAAACAATGTCTATTCTAATTTTTTGCTCTTGCAGAGATGGCCAGAAACCCAATTTCCTGTTTTTCTGGATAGTTGCTAATGTGATCAACCTGAGGCAAAGGAAAAAATTTCTCCTGGCCTTTACGAAAATATCTTTGGCTTGGTGATAAAAAGTGAGGCAGATATATTGGTCTGACAGCTACTTTGAGCTCAGTAGCCAAGGCTTGAGTTATCTCCCTCTATCAGCACTGATTCCAGCTTCAGGAAGGATCACATTAGAGAAAAAATAAGGACTAAACAAATAGCGACTGCTTTTGAGAGTAGTTAAAATTATTTTTTTTTCTGCAACCAACTAAAGAGGGACAATTCAAGGCAGTGAAGGTGCTCATCTGTCTGTGGCAAGCCCCAGGGAATCACACTAAAGAGGTTAGAAAATTCATCATAACTTTAATCAGCCTTTCATTTTTCAGTGAGCAAGCTGCTTCTTTAGCTTTGCTGGGTAAGAAAATAAGACCTTGGGAAAAGCTGTAAAGCTGTTTGTAGTAACTAGTAATTACTAGTCATCTGCTCCTCTTTCCCTTCAAAGGTGCAGGAACTGCCATTAAGTACTGGTTCACTCTAAGCTGGGATTGATTGTGCAGTAGTAAAAGGGGTAGCGAAACAGGGAGCTTGTTCCAGTGTGGAGGAGTGAGGCCAGGCTCTCCAGATGGCCAGGACTAGATTGAATGTAAAGGGCTCAGATTGAGGAGCTACATTCTGCACTCCTTGTCTTCTGGTGTGTTGTCCTTGTGGGCTTCATGTCATACATGCTAATCCTGGTCTATGCTTCTCTTACAGCGTGGGGCCTTGTTATTGCAGAAAAGAGTACAGAGCTAAAGAACATGTCATTATGGTAGGATGTAGCTTCCATCAAATACAAGTTATCTTCCTGAAATGATGCTTCATTCCTCCTCCCCAGACGAGAAGGAGGACGACTGATAAATCTGTGGCAGGAGCCTACACCTCCCTTCTTTAGTTCATATTAAAACCAAGAAAGAGATGATGGTTCCTACAGTACAGGAAATAAGTTTCTATGAGAAAAACTTGATTTTTTATTTCCTTCGTTTTGTTTTAGCAAGAAAAAGAACCCTAAACTGAGCTGCTGATTAAAGCGAGGTATCTTAGGGTGTTCTGTCATGTCTGTCATTTGGTATCTAATTTTGATAATACCACTTGAAGTACAGATAAGAATTTACTTTCCCATAAAACAACAATGCAATACCAATTTTGTGACTGTCAAATACAAATGTGGAGTAACAGATGACCTGCTGCTAGGTGGAGCTTTATGGGCTCACGCTGCAGTCTGACGGAAGTCGCGTTTAAGTTCTCTCTTGCTGCTCTTTGCTCTCTCTCAGCACAAAATGTTCAACTTCGAATGAAAGGTGGTGGGTTTTTTTCTGCCCCACCCCACCCCAAAGGGAAGGATGCAATGTTTGGCAATGCACCTGGGAATGTATACAAACAGTGTTAGGGAGGAGAGATGAAAAAGGAGGCTGATTTTACTCTCTCATGAAATTTTAACACTTTTTAGCAGCTTGCCAGCCAAGCGGGATTATACTACCAGATGTCCTGGCAGAAATGTGTGCGGCTCTGCAAGATCATAAATCCAAACAGCATATGGCAACCCTGCATATATAATACTACTGTTAGTGATGCAGAATTTCAGTGTGGAAAGCTCTGGTGATGGTCAGGATTAGTAAGGACAAAACCTTCCCAGACTTAACTTTAAAGCCTTAAATGGATAATAGCTGCTGATGGCAATGGTATGTTAATAAGGAAAGGAGGAATATCATGATGTCTGTACTTTATCAGCAACAATAAGCCTCATTTGCTTGTAGTTGTCTTCTCCCATCATGTCTTGGCCTTTCAGCAGGCAGAACTGTAGTGCAGCTGCGAAGAGGCTGATTTCTTCTCTCCGTTGATATATCCAAAACATTAAAGGGGTGTTGTCAAAGACCTGCTAAACTCAAGGCCTGAGTCAACAGAGTAGTGTTGCTCTGTAGCAGTTCAGAGTTGGTTTGTGATTTGTTCTGAGTAGAAGTGGAGCTCTGTTGTCTTTGTCGTGGTAAGTTCATGTTTAATAGGAAGAACAGGGATGAGGGGCACTTGAAGTAGAAACTTCTGTCTGGTGGTGCATTCGTTTTACTCTTCTTTCCAAATTTCTTTTGTCGTGTTTCCTAAATGGATTACTAACTAGACTTCTGTCCTGGTTTGGGTTAGAACAGAAATTCTGTTCTATGACTTTTACTTTTCAGCTAAGTCTGTCTGAAGTTAGCAGCATGTTTACCAGACAGAGCCCGCCTCTAGCAGTGATAACGCTCCATGTTTATAGTTAGTATGTGAACCAAGGTAACCGATAGACTTCGTGTACCACACAGGGAGTGCAGAAAAGAGAAGGCTGCACCTTCAGGGAGGAGTGAACAGAACAGGTGACCCTAAATTAGCCAACAGGGATATTCCATATCCATATACGTCATATTCGGTATAAAGCTGAGGGATCACAAGGGTCTCAGCCCTCTTGCCCCTTCTTCTGGCCCTTTCGCCATTTTGCCCATCGCCATCGTTTCCCTGAGATCAAGCTGCTCTCTCAGCTTTGAGACTCTTCCTCGCTCGGTTTGGCCTTGGCAGCTTCAGCTTTGCCCTGAGGCCTCCGGCCCCGGTCTCAGCTCCCAGCTCAGGCCTTGGCTGAGCCCCAGGTTCTGGGCCGCATCCCTGAATCCAGCTCCCGGTTCCCGTCTGCTGCTGGGCCCTTCCACAGCATCAGTGGGGACGGGGACTTATTTGCCATTAGGGGGCTTGGGTTCAATACTGGTTTTGTACATATTTGTGTATATTTACTTTTTATTATTATTGTTATTATTATTTTCATGTTTTAGTAAAGCTGTTCTAGTTTCCTTTCCTAATCGATAAGTCTCTCTCCCTTATTTCCTTTCTTCCCTTTTTGGGTGGGAAGGGGGAGAGAGAGTTCTGTTGCAGATTTGGGGGGTGCCCTGACCCCAAACCGTGACAACCTCTTCTTTTAGTGTATATATTAAATATAAGTGCACGTGTCCTTTCATGGGATCAGGTCCTTACTAAAATATGCAAAGGATTGGGGAAAAAAATATCAGCTGTTGTGGTTTTTAAATTATTGCTCTCTTCATGGAAAAGAAAAGGCACTGACTAGCATCCTGCAGTAAAGAAATCATTCCTTTGGGGAGGTCTTAGAATTGGGTACACCGAAGTGGGTGGGAGTATGTTTGTATCGGTGGATATGGTTCTATATGCTATAGTGCTATATGTTGACACCAGACTGTCGGTTAACCCAACTGACAGTGTGCCAGAAGGGAATTTAAAGCAAATGGAAGAGAATATGCTGTCTCCTGTTTTATTCTAATGTTGCTAGAAAAAAATGGAATTGCTGGGAAGTGCAATAAAGAGCGAGTCAACTCCCTGACTCTTTCAAGAATAGAACGGGTGAATAGCCAGAGGAAAAGAAAAAAAGGAACTTTGGCACAGGTAGTTAACTTTGCAAATTGCAGTTAAACGTAAGTGACCAGAAAGTGAAAGATCTAAAAATAAATAATGCTAAGTACTTTCTTTGGATATTAGTCTTGCTACCCAAGTGTGAAATCTCCCTCCTTCCTCCCATGCATTCTTTAAATTTTCAAGTTCCATAGCACAGAATTTCAGGTGGTTCATTGCTGGCCTCGTTAGTCATTCTGAGCTTATGCTTATTTTGTCCTTGAGAATAGAAATACGCACTGAGGATATTTAAGTTGTTTGCACTTTGATTGATTTCAGTAGTAAATTACCTCAATGCAGTAATGCCTTGATAAGCTTTGTGCAGGGTGCTCTTTTAGCTTTTCTGGAAGATAGGTGTGCCTAAACCAGTGTTTGCTGTAGGAAAGCTCCATTTATGCAGTCTTGGAAGTCTGTCTATATTGTATTAGCTATCTTCCTAATGTTTGCAATGAAGCTGTTCAGGATTGGCCTATATTTCTATGATTTTAGTCACTTAAATTCCTCTTCTGTGGAGTAAGAGAGAGCTTGTTCCTAGATGATGCATTGTGTCCACTTTTGCAGACAGACCAAAACATCATGTGGACAATACACGGCCAAAGTAGGAGCCAGTGAAGGATCTCCAAGTCCTATTGCGCTGCCATGGCAATGTGGTACAGTTTTGGTCTTTGAATGTAAAGGTGGCTTTAAATTTGTTAGTGTTGTTCAGTTCAGACTTTAATTTGTTATTAGCTCAAATGATAGGTTGAAGTAGGAATTCATTACTCTAGAGGCACCAAATCTTGATGACCTGAAAACTGTCATGCTTCTTTTGCTGGTTTGCATTCCCTGCTTCTTACATGATCCCATGCTTTCTAATTACATACCTGTGATTATTACAGTTTAAGCATTACTTTTACATCTCCCTGAAGTAAAAGCAGTATGGTTTATAATTAAGTAGCAGAGTGGACTTTTTTCATTTAAGTAAAAAATTATATAGGGGAAAATAGTGGTTGCACAAAATGGAAATGCAGTGTACCCATGTACAAAGGAATGGACAGCCTATGAAACTTTTTGAAAATCTTTCTTTCCTTGCTGTGATGCTTCACAAGCACTCCAAAATGAGTAATAAGTAATAAAGACTTCTTCCTGCTGTGTCTATATTTTTGTTGATTGCTTTGCATGCTATTTTCAGATGTGCACATAGAAAATGAAGCTTAACTGTTTTCAAAGTGTTGTCCCTGATGACCAAGTGTTTATTCACCTACTTATATCTTGTTGGCCAAGATAAATTTCACCTGCAGCCAGCATCTGCTCACTAATTTGTCACCTTTTCTTTTTCATACCCTTAAGCTGTTTTGGCACCACAGGCTTTGCAAGCTCCATCTCAGGAAGCACCAGCAGCAATACAAAATGCAAGGAAAACAATGTGAACTGAAGCTTAGTGAAAATGCAGTTGTGTAATATGGCACTGGTTGGTGGTTGGATGACAGCCATCCTCGATGACATAAATTTAGTGGCATGCATAACTGCAAAGAACAAAGGAGTTAATCAGCAACAATACTGTATATAAGAAGTGTTACTGTGTGTAAATGCATATTAAAGTTGTTGCCATAAGCTTGTAATAGAGAATAAGTGTGCTGTGGTTTAGTCTCCTAATATTCCTTTTGGAAGAACTTTTATTATTCACTTTAGGTTCATTTTCTGGGTTATTAAGTGGCAGTGAAACTGAGAAGCACGTTCGGCAGTCAAGTAATTGCCCTGATTGAAGATGCAGCTTTCTGCAGAGAAGAAAACATCATCTAGATGATGAATAAAACCAACTCACATAAATGAAGCACGATAAATTATATTGTTTCACTTCAGTTTTCCATTTTTAATTTACAGTATGATATGGAAAGAGCTTTTTTTCCTCTGAGCCTTAAAGGTCTGATTAAAGAAGTGGCAGGCATTTTTAGTAATCATTAGTAGGATGCAGCTTGTGCTTTGCCTTTAAGGTGTTTCCTTCTAACTTTGGTACCCCTGCATCACAGAGAATTACAGTGTGCTCGCATGGCAGAAGTACATAGGGAATTCTTCCATGTATCTTGCTTCCTCCTGTACTGCGTAAGTGTGCCGATCTGTACCGGTGATGCAGGGGTGATGCTAGATAGCAGGTGAAGCTATGTCCTGAAAGCGTGTAAGATATGGTGGTCTAGAGAGGGCCTTGCAAGGAAAGGCCAGATCTCAATGTTGTCTAAGTTAACATCTTTGTTGGGTTTTGGTGTTGCTTTTTCCCTCCCTTTTCCTCTCCTGAAGGCAGCATTCCAGGACACAGACTACCTTGCATTTGTCCATGACTGGTTTTATGCAGGTTCAGTTCTAAACACCAGTTCTCTGTACTAAGAAAGCTGATGGGTTAAAGATCTGTTCCTCTATTTTCCAGTTTTCTGTACCTGGCTGCAGATGTACAATTTTCTTTTGTCCAGTAAAACTCAGCAGAAGCACTATAAACGCTAGTCTCTAGCCCTTGTATGTCAGTATCAGATTTTCATCCAGCAGTCAAACTGGAGGCTTTTTTCCAGAGATGGAAGAAGATAAGCTAGAAGGAAGAGACCTGTGCTTAGACTAATAACATGAACATGGTCCTGTGACGCATGCAATGGTTTTGTGATACCATAGCTAATGCACATGCTTGCCTTTTTGCATAGGTTTGAGCAAACTTTAGTACGCATTTAGCTATGTGGGAGTTTGCAAATATGAGTGCCAATCCTTTTGCTTGAAGTCACTTTAAATCCTCGCTCATCCTGCTCTCTGTGTGCAGAGCAAAGGTTATTTCAGCGATGTATCCAAGGCTGGCCTGTGGGCCTGCTGTAGTTGTTAGTGAGGGTATGGCCTGAAGTGGCCTCTGCAGAGAGGGAGGTGTATGTGTGCGTGCATGAGCCAAGAAACTGAACTCTAATTTCCTGTGTAAAAGGTGGACCCAGCTTCTTGCTCCTCTCAGTTCCCTTTTGGATTTATCTTTGTGATTTATAATGTCACCCTCATACTTATTTTTAGTGTCTAGCCTATCTCTGTTGAACTGTTCTTACATTTTAATTGGCTAAATGAGACTTGTAGCTGATTAATGTTTCCCCTTTGCAGCTGGATCATCTAGAATAGGCATAAACCTTTCCATGCCTCATTTACTTCTAGTTCCTTTTCAGATGTGCACGGTTCCTGCACCTTCCTGTCTTTCCTCACCTGCTGTCAGTTTCCGTTGTACCTCTCACACAGTTGTTCCAGCTGTGCATTTGCATTTCATTATTTTATTTTTGCGGGCAGAAATTATGTATGAAAGCTTCCTATAGCAGCAGCAATGACAGTGATGCTCAGGTGACAGCTTTTGGCAGGTGGATTCTTGCCTGAATTGCATTAGCAGTTTCAATACTGCTCCCTAGTGAATGAGGATGTTCAACAAACACATAAAAAGATTGACTTCCATAGCTGGAACATTTCATGTTGGGGAGTGAAATAAGATGACTTTTTTTGATTGTTTGTTTGGGTGTTTTTTTCTGCATAGATGAAAAAAAAACCCCTACAAATCAGTACTTCATGGATGAAACAGAAGTCAGGTTTGATGTGGTCCATGTATTTGGTTCATCCCAAATGTGGACGGTTTTATTGCCATGATTTCCTCCTGTTCCAGCAAATTAAGATTAGAGGTGATTTACTACAGTTAGTTTAAATTATTTGAGGACATTTACTACTGGCAAATTGAATCTGAGTTCTTCTGAAGTATGAGGGCAACACAGTGCTTTGTTCTGCTTTGTGCATTTGCATGAAATACGATTATCAAGTGATGTCTTTATGATAACACTTATAAGAGTATGGGGGGGTTAAAGTTTGCACACTGTCATACCAGTTGGCTGAGAGAGGTTCCTTCACATTGAAAAAACCAATATGTTCATAATTAAGCAGGGGATTAGGTTTTAGGCTTTGCATTTGCACTTCAATTCAAAAAAAGTGCTGTTCCCTGTCTAAGACTCTGCGTAGCTATAACTAGCATTTGTGAAGCTGGTGCATTTACTAATCCCGTGGGAAAGTGCCAAACTTGTCAGCTTTATAAATTGCTGTCTTTATGACAGGAAACTGGAAAGGGAAGGGTCTTGTATCTGAATGGAACAGCAAGGAGAAAATTGGGCCGTAAGGACAGATGTGTCCCGAAGTCACTATTCTCTGTGGTGGAAGCAACGCCCAGAGCAAGGGTCTTGCTGAAAGATTGGATGCAAGCCATGAGAACTCTATAAGCATCCGGTAAATGTTTTGGCTGGGTGAGGAGAAGACCTCCTGGAGGACAATTAAAAAGTAGGCAGGGTGGTTTTTTTGCTTTGTTTTGTTTCTGTTCAGCACTCTCTAAACATAGCAACTATTTTTATATATTTGTGGGTGGTAATCAAAAATATTCTTTACTTTTAACTGAACACGTCATCTGTTGAGAATGATTTGAGGATGAATGGCAAGCCATTGTCAAGATGGTAGTGAGTCATAAATGGAGGTTCAGTCATGCTTGTAGCATTCAGCACCCTCAGGCGAGATTCAAATTCCTAGACAGTTCCTAGATGGTCCATTCCTAAGCAGCACAGACTGGTCTGAGAGCTCATAATGCAGAATGTACCTCTCGGTCCAAGCATCGCTGAGAGGACTGTGGGTAGGTGCCTAAACCCTAGCTTCTGCTGAGTTTGTATTCATTGTCACAGTTGACTTCATGATGGGAAATATCATTTAATATGACGAGGAGTATTGTGTCATGTGTCTGAAGGGCTACAGCTCATGCAAGCACTTCCAATTGCCTTTGCTTATTCTATAAAGGTGATAGGTTAAAGGCCAAAAGTTGCATCCCAGTACAAGATTCTTAACATGGTAAAAAAAAAAAAGCAGTAAAAA